>JAULBO010121506.1:0-10365 GCA_032355325.1 Clypeosectus delectus | reverse complement strand
TTACGGAAACACACGATTACACACTAAAATACGGAAACACCCGGACTAGCTACTCTATAAAATTCGTGCCCCCTACATTAGTATATAAGCTATGTGACCGACATTGCTAGTATTTAATTTGTCAGATGCCTCGAGTCTAACCATACTAAACCGACTATAATGTATCGGAAAGCGGCAGGTACTTTCTCATTTTGCGGCTTCGTCTATAGAAGAGACAATAAACGACCATGGCATTTTCAACCCTAAAAAAAAGATTGTGAACACCTACCCTACACAGAACGCCATCCCTCAGAGCATAGAAACAAACGTCGCCGAGAGGACACACGACATCGGCCAGGGTGACGGGGATCACCCATAGGACGCAGATCATGTCGCAGAGCATGAGGTGGATGATGTAAACGTTGTGCTTGTGCTGACGCTGAGTCCGGCTGCACGCGTACGTGAAGATCACGGTCAGATTCAAACCCAGACCCAGAATCAGTATGACCGATAACGTCAGCGTCATTAGGTACACTTCCAGCGTGTTTTCTCCTCCCGTGACGGACGAGTTGTGCGACATCATGTGTATGGATGAAACTTTACGCTACGTCTTCAAGGAGTTTATTAAATCAATGACAACACAGACGAGATGGAAGTTGTGTAATCCAAAGGTTACTATACAGAAGAAGATAATCACCATTAAAACTGTTGTTCAAGACGAAAGTTTTTACGCTGACATAATACGTTGACGTTGACGTGATCTAGTTGTATCGGTAACACCCATCGGCCACGGTTGGTTTATATGCAGTGTTGCATCTACATGTATATAGGGAAGAGCTAAGAATTCTAAAGTTTAGTCCGATTCGCAAACCACTGCGATCGTCCTCGACACATAACCACGGATGCGGAATATCCAGTGACGGCGTTGACGTTGACGAATATCAAGTGACGTTGAAAACAACGTTGACCGGCTCAAAAACATACCTATATATGTTGGATGTTTATATCCAATCAACCTTGATGAATTGGAAACGACGACAGTTTACTCTCTCATCGCTATTAATCTAGCAGGAGTGTTTCAATGTCTGTGCACCGTGAGTGTCCCACGAGAGGTATGAAATAATAGCACGCTGTTTAACGCACCTACCGGACAATGAGCGGCTATCGTGAATGTCGGTGTCGGCACAGCCGTGTTCAAGAACACGAGATATCGCATAGCGCTATGTAATGGCTTTCTGTCTCTTGCAACACAGATAGCGAAAGAGTGAAATATATTCATAGATACTAAGTATCCAAATATGGTGTTGGTAATGAATGTTCGCGTATTTCCTTTTGTACAATACTGCGAGTAGTTATTGCGTACTTGGAGTGTTTATAACTTTATACCTGTATGTATACGCTTTAGTGTCAATTCTACAATACCCAATAGAATGCGGCACTAAGTCTTGTCATTTATTGATTGATGCAATGCATAAAACTCACTATAGTGTATACACTAAGTGCATGTCTAAACAGCACGAACCCACGCCTCCGAATCAGCAGTCATTAACGACATCAATTAAGCACCCGAGTGTTTTATACTTACACAGTATGTCATTAGCAGGCAACGATCATTTGGGAGTTTGTGAGTATAGTGTACTATAATACATTGCAATTGATAGTGCGTGTTCAAAGTTTAATGCGGTAATGAAAATTGCGATAATAATCAATGGAATATTTGGAATCATTCAGTCGTGGAATACTCTTCCTGATGTTCATACGAAACTGTAAATTAACACAGACATATTAAAATCATAAGATATGTGACTGTATAACTAGATGGCATTGTGATGTATTACCGTCTCACCAGATGGTAGTCATAAGATGCGTGACCGTATCACCAGGTGGCAGTCATAAGATATGTGAATGTGACTGTAGAACTAGATGTCATTATGATGTATTACCGTCTCACCAGATGGTAGGCATAAGATGCGTGACCGTATCACCAGGTGGCAGTCATAAGATATGTGTATGTGACTGTAGAACTAGATGTCATTATGATGTTTTCCGTCTCACCAGATGGTAGGCATAAGATGCATGACCGTATCACCAGGTGGCAGTCATAAGATACATGTATGTGACTGTATAACTAGATGTCATTATGACGTATTACCGTCTCACCAGATGGTAGGCATAAGATGCGTGACCGTATCACCAGGTGGCAGTCATAAGATACATGTATGTGACTGTATAACTAGATGTCATTATGATGTATTACCGTCTCACCAGATGGTAGGCATAATTATGCGTGACCGTATCACCAGGTGGCAGTCATAAGATACATGTATGTGACTATAACTAGATGTCATTATGATGTATTACCGTCTCACATATGGTAGTCATAAGATGCGTGCCCGTATCACCAGGTGGTGGTCATAACTGCGCGACCGTATCACCAGGTGGTAGGCATAAGATGCGTGACCGTATCACCAGGTGGTAGTCATAATTAAGATGCGTGACCGTATCACCAGATGGTATAGTCATAAGATAATGTTACCGTATCACCGGATGGTAGTCAAAAGATATACAGTATGTCAATCTCTTCCAAATAATTATATGTACGTGTTCGTAACCACGTTATCCGGAACCTATCTTAATCAGAAACAATTATTTGAAATTCAATTTTAATATGTAACTGTTATATATTGTCAAATTGAATTAGGCCTGTGCATTGTACAACGAGACAAATATTCGTAGTAAAAGACAACGAATGAATAAAAGCAGTTCCGCTTTGACCACAGTTGTGAGTGAGGAGTCAAAACTGCCAAACAAAACACATTTTAAGGTACTGGTATTATGCACCCGCGGAGTAAATATGATATTAATGTCACGAATTATCTTTCTTGAAACGATTATGCACAGTCAGCTGAATGATGTGTGGTATGAAAATGTTAAAAAAATTGCGTCCCAATGCCTTTAATTTATCACATGGTGTCAAACATGTACACAGTCTAGGGTAGTGGTGTCCCCTTGATGAAGCTGTTGAACATGATGAGCGCTGGGATTGGTCGATCTGTGGGTACCATGTGACCAGACCCCTACAACATCGCAAAATAGGCATTTTAGAGTTCATCATTATCCATGTATATATTCACATAATAACAATTATTAGTCACATTTAATCAACATTTAATCATGTTCAATTCTTTCCAGCAATAATATTTATAATATATTTATTTACGAGTACTTCAAATATGGTACCGTAATCTTTTACGAGCGTTCCACTCACCCTGACTGTGACAAGTGACAGCTGCTTGTCACTGTAGAGTTTGACCCACCCGGCAACTTGTCTAGTTCCGTCGGCTGCCTTATAGTACCACTCTTTCCGACCGGTGTCCGCCTGAATAACACACCTGTCATAATTAGGAATTCAAGAATACCGTAGTTGGTACAACTACTATGTGTTAGAGCTTTAAAATACCATTGATCCTAAACAGACAGTTTCGTTTAGCTTATTATTTATCCTTTATTGCGTGTTTATAGGCGTTTTCAATAATACTACAACACCTGCAACACTGACTTTATTTTAAAACAAATCTGAACTTCGGCTTTAACTCCTAGAATTTCAGAATGGCCACTGCACCACAGATATTCAAATAGGTAACCGTATCCTTCCCTTATCCTAATTGTAAAAGATCATATCTGATGAGAGATTGGTCGTAGACAAACAAAATAACTACACTTTTCTTTTAACTACCGGTATAAAATTAAAGAGATGTTACTAAATAAAATGTATCGTATGTCTGTCTGTCTGAAGGGGAGATGACCGACCAGGTTTGAATACGGTAACTCTAATCCACATGCAAACAATATAACCATCGGGCCATTCGGGTGCTGTGATAGGTTACGGAAACACTCGAAATGTGTCGATTGCCACCGCGCTTCAACCCACGCACATCGCCTCCCGTCACTCGCCTTGGTTCCGAGGGAGTCCACGAACCACTCGTCGCCGAGGAAGTTGCAGGCCATGTCAACATCCCCGTTGTAAACTAGCACACGCTTCTGAAAGGTGCAACATTTTCTTTATTTAAAAATAAATAATCAAAACGTCCCGACGTGCATTACACAGGCAACGAATAAAAAACCCTAGGCTTGACAATTACATCCACGATTCAATAGTTTCTGAAATAATTATGTCTGCACGTATAGTTCATACTATTAAAAAAATACAGGATTGCTGACGGCCATATTGGGGAAAATAAAGAAGGAAAGATTTTGAAATTTATGGTTAATAAGTAAATGCGAGAAACATAATATTTTCAATTGTGTTCCATTAAACGTTGCATGTTCAGAGGATGAAATGAATATACCGTATATCATGCGCATATGAAGATGCGTCCATGAAATCGGAATACTTTGGAAGTCATCAATGAATTGTTGAAAGGTGTTCAGGAAATTACCAAGTCAATATTGCAAGCTTATTAGATAATCAAAGGAATGTTCCACGCTATAAAAAGAATGTTGCAAGGTGTTCATGAAACCTTCCTGAGAATGTTGCAAGGTTCCCACGAAACCTTCCTGACAATGTTGCAAGGTTCCCATGGACAAGTTTCAAAAGGATAGCAATACGTCTCTAGACATGTATAGGTTGCAGAATCAGGTGATACTGCGGAGCCACGTTATCGTAAATCGTGACATATAATATACTAGTATATATATATATATATATATATTTAATATATTATTAAAACGTCATAAGGTTCCCCCATATCTCCATTGATGGTAGTTGTGTCGACAATCATGACGTATTCTGACTAGTGATCATGTAGCTGCTTGGGTATATGGATAGCAAAGCTCCAACAGGTTAGATAGCCTATCTAGTGTTGCCGTGATGCATGCAGATGAAAGTGAAAAATTAAATATTAAATTAGTGTCATTATTCAACGCCTGTAACGTTTTATTAACACAGAGCGCTTCGGCATTCCGGATCACTTTCTCACTTGCAGAACTTAGAACGGCTCAACTATAGGAACGTGGGCCCTATTTGAATATATGCGTTAAGCTCAACACTCAATGCGATACGATCAAGGCTCGAATGGTCCGGATAGGGAGTGAATCCAAATGTATGTATTTCCATAGGGATTCAGAACTGCCACGCGCATTATAGGGCTAGTAATTTAAATAACCACATGAAATTAGTTTCAATTAAATGAATCGTCACATACTTTAACATACAGCTCGTCCAGTCATTCTTTAGGAAATAATATACTGCGTTACCTTGGCTTTTAGAATCAGCTGATACTGCGGAGCAACGTTATCGTAAATCGTGACGTATTTGTTTCCGACGTCAACGCTACAGACGGTCCATGGCTGCACTACTTCCGGGATGTGCAGAGCCGTGCGCACATTGTCTGAGTTGAGGTACTGCGTTTCTTTTGCGCTGTCGACACACGGGAGATCTTCGGTAAGTGTGTCAGCTCCAATGCTCTTCATCCACTGTCAGCGAAACATGTGAATAATTTAATTTATTCAACTTTGCGAGGATGTATACAGTCATAATACGATAGGTTCCAGGTATAGTTAAGTATCCTATCGCTTTAATTCAATCTAGATTTAATTACATGTAATTCGACCTATTCTAGTATTTAATTTCAGTTCGTCCATTTTCAGCGAGATGTCTTGGATACCGGATGAAGTAATCTAGCTACTGCTGATTTTTTATTTATTTGTCCGGACGAATAATTCAATAAAATTGACGAAGCCGTAAATTACTGAATAAAATTAAAGGGATGCATGGGATTCAAATGTATAATTATATTAATATGGACATAATTAAGTTGTTGTTTTGGGTTAAAAGGCTGATTTCAAGTACATGCTCATATCACGGTGTGTATGTACATATATGCAGAAGCTATATTGTGTATGTGTATGTGACTGCGTGTGCCCGTCTGGGTATTTCACCAGTTCACTGGAATATCACGCCGCAGTTAGAACATGCATACTCCACTCAGGCACATTATACTCCGAGCCAACCAATCCTTGCTTTACCCCTTTAATGATGAGCACCGAGCAGGGGAACAACGGGCGGACGCTCCAACCACTGCGCCACGTACGGAGGTGGTTACAATAATTAAGTAGCTTGACCGACCAGGAGCCTGTTGCACGACGCTCTTGTAGCGCTACAATAGTTGTAACTGGACTCCCGCTACAATAGCAAAGTGTTGACCTTACAATAGTTGTAGCCTACAAGAGCGTCGTGCAACAGTCCCCTAGATGATGATCCATAATAGCCTACCGTTATATCTTTTTGAAGAGGTTTCAAGAGGGTCAATGGTAAGTGGACCCGGCCCGTGACGCCATTCTTCTGCGACGGGATCCCACCCGCGCACTCGCCATACAGGTTGTAAAAATTTAAGTTTCCGTTGAGAATCTGACCGGCAGCCTTCTTCACCTGAGAGAAAACCATGTCCATTGAAGACCTACATTGGAATCCGATTCAGGGGCATGTAGTATAGGCTCGTTACCTTTTTCTCAAAGCGTCACGATATAAATGAAAATGTTTTTTGTTGTTAATTGCGGTTTAAAGTCGTTTTCAAGAACGTGCTCATATCACGGTTTGTATGTAGTGTATGCATATGTGTACACTGTATGTGCATATGCCTGCTTGTTGTAGTCTGGGTATTTCACCAGTCTGTTTAGTGCTAGTTCACTGGAATACCATGCCGCAGTTTGAACATGGATACTCCCACTCGGACACATGATACTGACTCCCAGCCGACCAGTCCTTGCTTTGTTGAGCGCCAAGCAGGGGAACAGCAGCCTTAGTATGACGCGGCCAAGGATTTGAACGCTCTTAACAACTACGCCACAGAGGCGATCAAATGAAAACGTAATAATATTATCAACTAGGAAAGTCATGCACATGTTAGTTTCAGAAATATTAGCTGCTGAGTTGCTTTGACATGTCGTGATATGAATGCAAATAAAAGAAAGCAACCACGATTTGACTTATATTGTCGTGTTTTGGGGTTGTTGTTTTTTCTTTCCAAGCTACAGTTCCATTTTCAAACCATGCCATCGATATTCATTAAATGTACCCGTAACTTTTATAAGCAATATCTAATGCTATATAGCTTCGATTAGGTATCACCGAACCGGAAGCCTGTTAACGGAAATGATTTCCAGACGAGTTTAAGGTGGACTCACACGGGTCGATCGGTCGCACGACGAGCTTATATCGATCGGTTGTATAATAAGTCGTAAGTAGGATAAAACGTGCACACGGGTCGACGACGATCGCAAGTAATCCGTCTGAAGAGTAGAGCTTGTTCTAGTCATGCGACCACGGTCTTCCGATATCAGAAAGCCTTCCGATGCGTCGATTGGAATTATGAATCGCATAGCAGGTATACGCTCACACGGTGCGTTCTGGTTTGAATCGACGGATCTATACGACCGATCGACCCGTGTGAGTGGACCTTTAGACTCCCTATACGCTTTTATCACGCGTGATAAAAGCGTATTTCGAGGTTCATAATTGTATTTGTTTAGTCGACCCACCGTTTGTTGGCACTGTTCCGTTTTCCCTTCTATGAAGTAGCATGTTTTGTTCGTGATGCCAGAACAACAGTACATAAACATGTCCTTCCACGTTCTGAATTAGAAACAGACACATGCAAACAATTTATATTGCCAAATCAATTTAACATAATATGTTGTCTATAATGTTTCACTGAATTTGTGCCATCATTTTTCCGGTATGAATTTAGTAGTCTTCTCACTGGTAATATTCAGCTTGATTAAAACATCCAATTAAAATTGCTAATTATAATAGTCAATTAAAAATAAAATAGCCAGTTTTATTTAGCCAATTGAAATAGCCAGGCTCACTGCTCAGTTTTCGTATATATATATATATATTATATCTGATGAAAACGTTTTAAAGTTTTGTAAGTTTATATTACTGTAACATTCAACGCTACATGAATGTTGCAGATTTCCTAATGTCGTAAACATACAAGCCGTGATGTGAAAGCAGAGGTAAGCCAGAATTAAAATGTAAAATAGAATAACATATATAGTGAGTTTTAACCATACGAGAACGAATACACACAGGGTTTCCTGTCACGATTTAGAAAAAAAAGAAAAACGGCTACTATAGTATATAGTGATCGTCGCCTCCGTGGCGCAGTGGTTGGAGCGTCGGTCCTGAGAGCGGAAGGTCGTGGGTTTAAATCCTCGGCCGCGTCATACAAAAAGACGTTAAAATATTGTATTTGCTGTTAAAGTGGTAAAGCAAGGACTGGTCGGCTCGGAGTCAGTATAATGTATCCATGTTCTAACTGCGGAATTATATTCCAGTGAACTAGCACTATATTCTGTTGAAATACCCAGAATGACACAAGCGGTCATATACACATACATGCATACACTGCATACAAGCCGTGATATGAGCACGTTCTTGAAAGCGGCTTTAAACCCCAATTAACAACAACAAAATACATGTAGTATATAAACATGTAGGCTAGCTACTGAAGAGCCAATGAGGATAATCTATACTTACTGATCGCCAAGAATTCCATGGTAGTAGGCGAAATATAGAAAGGAGTTGTCGTTCATCCTTGTATCGGACAGACCATTCCCTATAGCCATTCCCTTGAAATATAAATGATCCAATCCTACTGATTCAGATGGATAATTTGGTTGTTTTGAGGCAGCATTTAAATTGTACGCGCCATACGATACCTAGCGTCCTACTCGGAGGACATTTGACGGCAATATTAAAGATACAGCATCATACTTGCAAGCAATTATTTGTATTTTTTAATTTTAATTTTGTTTTCTACATAATAAGTATACCTAAAAAAGAATCTAACATAACTTTATAACGCTAAAGTATCCATTATCTAATAACAAAAACAAGTATTTCCCAACAATTGCTCTGTGCTATACTAGTATATAGAATAGATTAATGAGTCGTCCGTTTGCAAAGGGTTATGGGAGGGACATCTTTACACATAACCTGTGACGTCACGAATTTAGGTGATCACCTTTTTGGCGGGTATGTGTCTTTGGATAGGAAATAGATGTATTTCCCGTTGACTACAAAATCTGAAAATATCTCACATGTCGGGGAAAGATTGTTCTTTCAGATTATGCAAGAAACCCGATAGTTACCAGTTCTCCCTATGCAAATATGAAGCTGCCGCTTTAAGTGTCCAAATGTGCAGGTTTCTTGCATTTAAATGTCGTGTGTACGCACGTGAGTACAGCTGCGTATGAGTATAGCTACGCCAAGTCAACGGTGATAAATTCAAACCAAGGACTGTCTGTCTCCCAAGTCCTTCTAATTAATGAATCATGACTGCGACATGGTCTAGCGTTGCTCGTGAAAGCTTTCATTCTATCGCCTGACAAATTCGAGCGTTGTTCGTGTTTGGTATACTAACTCTATCAAAACAGTAATCAGAGAATTTGTAGAGGCTGGAAATATGTTATTCGTGTTTTGAAATGTTGTCTAGATGAGAACGTTCGAACGAAGCCGAGGACGTCATGATTGGTAATAATAGTCTCATGGCTTTATTTCCGGTCCATCAGATGACAAGGGCCCGGGAGGGTTACACCACTAAACCCTACTCCGATATGTTTAAACCCACAAATATAGTATATAATTATACAGACGTATGATAGCCTAACCCTAATAATAATGACGTGGTGGAAATCTTGGCAAAACTTCTCATATACTGGAATACAAGTTCAGGAAACGAAACAATTCATATCTTGGGGAGATTTCCGATTCAAATATTAAAAGTTGCTGACATATAGAGCCTGATTGAAAGTGAACAGTATTATTTTGAATGCATATTAGCATTAACTAAGGATCCACAGTTGCAGTGGCCAATGAAAAGTCCTGAATTTCCATCTCCGTTCCAGCAAATGACAATGGCGGTATTTACCTTGAAGTTGATCGTGCTATCCCTCACTACAAGGGTGCTGAGAGTCGGGACGTAGATACCGCCGTAACTCTCGCCCGTGATGAAAAACTCCTGCTTTGCGAATTCCTTGTACTTGGAGAAGAAATCTGTCAGAGCCAGGTAGTTGTCATGGGCAACCTGCGTATAAACAAAACGGCCCGTGTCAACACCTTCGTTTGTTTCTCTGTTTAAGTATCACGTCATTATCAAGCCATTATTAAATATATTCGGTTAAATTTTACTTATGATTGCTAGTGTGAGAATGGTGTTACATCGGTCAATTCAATATGATCGTATTCACGGTGTTCAAAGCGATGTGCACCAATACACAGTTACCCCATACCTGGCTACATGGACTAAAGGTGGACTCACACGGGTCGATCGGTCGCACGACGAGCTTCTATCGATTGGTTGTATAATAAGTCGTAAGTAG
>JAULBO010121495.1:0-10366 GCA_032355325.1 Clypeosectus delectus | reverse complement strand
CAGTCATATACACACACAAACACACATGCATACACTGCATACAAGCCGTGATATGAGCACGTTCTTGAAAGCGGTTTAAACCCCAATTACCAACCAAAGAAATAATTCCCTCACTCACTCATATTAATTTTAATTATTTTGAAGAAATTGTATTTGATTATCTCTAAAAATAATAGAATTTAACATCTTGCGCCATATATGCATTTACAGCCTCCGTGGCATCAACCCGGAGTACAGGAGGTTGTTTATTCGAAACACGATAAGATATGGTACTTGTTGTTTCCCTACTTGGCGCTTAGCATAATAAGGGGTAAAGCAAGGACTGGTCGCCTAAGAGTCAGTATAATGTGTCTGAGGGGTATCCATGTTTAAACTGTGTCATGATACTCCAGTGAGCTAGCACTATTAAGACTGGTGAATTACTAGTACCTGGTTTAGCATAAGCAGTCATATGCACATACACAGATGCATACACTACACACAAGCCGGGATATGGGCACGTTCTTGAAAGCAGATTTAAACCCCAATTAACAATAACAACAACAAATAGATGCATACCTGTACATCATTTGCAGATAGATTCATGTTTTGGATTATTTTTGCCTTTATTTACGTCATTTTGCCATTTAGGCACTTGTTGTTAAAATCTTTAATTGATTAACAAGTTTTGTTTCCATCCATTGCAGAGAAGACAGAAAGTAGTACAAAAAGAAAATGAGTTCTACATGCAGTTATTACATCAGGCTCTTCCTGCCGAGGTCCAGTATGCTGATAAACAGAAAGGTACAAATAATAATAATAATACGAGTATGTATAATGCAGCAAATCCATGCTCAAAAGTGTGCTCAAAGCCATACATTATTACCCCCTATTAAATGGATCAGTGCGCAATCAGTTTCCTTCTCAACTCCCTGGGTTCAATTCCCGCTCCGGGGACCCAACATCGCAGGTTTACCTCAACATTCAACACTACGGATGTTGCAGGTTTTCTCATGCTCTAAACTGACAAAACATGATTTGAGAGGAAAACTCTTGAAAGTGGCTATAAACCCCAATTACAAAAAATATACAAATATTAAAAGTTCGCTAAATGTTGAATGAAAATGGAAATATTTTGGAACTATTTTTTAGGAGCACGACATAAACCTTGCGTGTTTTGTACTTGTAATGGGTTTCTCCAATTTGACTTGCAGCATTGCCATCCAAACCAGAGGACGAGGTAATCTCAAATGGTGTCGCAGGCAAGAAACTTGTGCGGGTAGAAGACGACAGAGACGGCAAGAAGTCGTCCATTAAGAGTTCGGACATTAACGAGGACGATGAACTAGAATATATAGAGAAAAGCTTGCCAAAGAAAACAAATGTGAATCAGTTTGATGAAAGTGCGGACAATTTTGTCAACGATCAACAAGCTAAATCTTTCAAATCGGCGTCCAACTCGGTGGGCGGGAAGCCACTGGGGAGCAAGTTGAATAGTAGTAAGGAGAATAGTAGCAAAAAGGGCAAGTCGTACAGTAAGGATATCCCTCCCGTTGCAACGTACAGCAACAATAAGGATGAAGTTATATCAAGGTTAGTGGAACCGAATAATGTTAAATGCGAAAATTGCTATGTACATACTGCAGTGTTCGAAATACTAGTGGGTCCGGGGGTCATTTGAAACTCTGCAATGTTAAAGTTATCTGTGTGACCCCCTGAAAATTGTAGATTTTACCACCTTATTATTTTCTTTTATTTCGAACACTGTACTGTCGCATTTTATTGATGCATGTATACTGAGTTGATGTTTGCACAACATGAATGAAAGCATGATCAGTCGCATTTATTGTGTCGCGTTTTTGTCTAAATCTAGGTGTCGCATGAAATCATAGTTGCAGTAATATTATGATTTACAGTATCAGTTTACACACGACCACCTCCGTGGCGTAGTGGTTACAACGTTGGCTTGCAGCTGGTACTTGTTCCCCTGCTTGGTGCTCAGCGTTGTAGGGTTAAAGCGAGGACTGGTCAGCTCTGAGTCATTATAATGTGTCTGAGTGGAGTATCCATGTTCAAACTGCTGCATGATATTCCAGTGAACTAGTACACTAAAGACTGGTGAAATACCCAGACTAGCACAAGCAGTCATATGTACATGATATGAGTATGTTCTTGAAAGCGGCTTTAAACCACAAATAGCAAATATGCAAGTAGTTATTTATTTGTCTATCTGTTAACCCTAGATGTTAACATAATTATGTAAAGTCATTAAAATCATTTTATGTCTGACCATGAATTTAATCCCCTCTTTTCTCCAATATTTTCAGGCTAGAAGCGGATGTCAAGAAGTTAAAGTCAGATCTCCAATCTAGTCGAAATTGCGAGCAGGAATTAAGATCTCAGATAACTAATTTCAGTATAGGAGATAAGTCCTTGAAGTCTGAACTCTATCAACTTCAACTGGACAATGAAAATTTACAGAATAAGTAAGTATCAAGCATAATTTCACGTGCATTGAAACCAGGCTAAATCCAGTGTTGTCCGCATTGAGACACATGCAGGACCTGAGCATTATCAAACAATGTAGCTCTAATAACATATTTACTAAAGCATCAATTGGTCACTGTATATGTTATAGCTAGTACCATATGTTATCGCTGAGACTAAAAGACGATTCAAGATGTATGATCTTCGCATATGGGCAAGAGATGCTGCAGTGAGATTTAGTCTCAAAATTACAAAAGTCTATAAATATTGATTACTAGATATCATTTATTGATCAACCATGGGTGTCGATTATCTATTTGTTGGGTTACCAAGTTTATATATATGCTGTTCGCCCTTCCTGTTCTGACACACACATGCGGATAGTTACACATCCGTCTTCGGTTGAAATTAACTTTTTGAAGCACTAGTCCTGAGCCTAAGGTTACTAAACTTTGTTGAGCACGATTCCATGCTCAACTCGAGGGTTTGTTCACAAATCTCCATATAATATTTGAGTCTGAGCATGAAATCGTAAAAGTTATGATAATTATAACATATAGTAAAAGCCGAATAATTCCTAAACTTTCTACTAGTCTACCTATGGCATTGGGCATTTCATCTTGAGCTGCAGCACCTGTTCCAATGTTAACACCTGGTTTCAGAAGCATTGCTCTCTCTGTCTGCAGATTGCACAACCTGGTAACCAGCAAGCAGCAAGACAAACAGAACATCGCCATGCTGGAGAAGAAGTACTTGGAGGAGCGGAAGATGCGGTCGTCATTGGAGGCCCAACTCACCAACGAACGGAAGTCGAGGAAGTCGGACGAGGCAGCTGCCGCCGCCAGAGCAGTTGCCATGGCAGCAGCAGCCAGGTCAGTCCAGCAGAATAGAGGGCGTGGTCATCACCTATGGGTGAAAGATTCCCGCTACTACATTTTGCAACAATTCACTCACTCACCCTAGGTGGCAGGTTGCCAGTGTAAAACTGATAATATTTGTTAATGTCGTAACTGTCAGTTAGATCGTTTGTCATTCAACAAATTGAGGCCTTTCCAGCCCAGGGAATTAACAGCCCAGGGCCCCCGCTGCACAGAACATTGTAGAACAATTGTAGCCTACAATTATCGTAAGCTGAACTCGTTCTATTGTAGCCGGAGCCCAGTTACAACAATTGTAGGGCTACAATAGTTCTGAGAAACAAGGCCCAGGATAGGTGGGTGACTGTTATCACTCGAGCCAATTTGTGTGTTTTCAGAGTTGAGTGCACAGAAAGTTGCAAGTTACGAAGAAGAGACAGCGAGAATGATGTTAAACAGCTCCGCAGAGATCTCAAAATAAGGGAAGATCAGTACCGGCAAATTGATAGAGAAGTTCAGGTGAGTTTTTGTTTTCCGTCTTTTGTTTAGTAAATGTAACAATTTGATGCACTAGTATACATTTATTACAAACTATAGTATATAGACCACACCCTGTGGCAGTGGTATAGTGGTTAGAGCGTTAGTCTGACTCTAGGGTTCGATTCTATGTCGTTTCATACCAAAAGGCGTTAAAATATGGTACTTGTTGTTCCCCTGCTTGGTGCTCTTCATTAAATGGAGTAAAGCAAAGACTGGTCGGCTCGGGGTCGTTATAATGTGTCTTAGTGTGGTATCCGTGTTCAAATTCAGACATGACATTCCAGTGTGCTAGCACTATTATTAACTACTCCTGGCAATCCACAAACACACGCATGCAAGAATCATGAAAGCTGCTCTAAACCCAAACTCAACAAGCTCAATTATTAGCAACCAGCATTGTCGTAACTACATGTTATCAATAATCAAGATAGATTCTAGCAATGTCATTGGTCAGTTAAGCCGCATATGAGCCCGTTCTTGAAAGCGGCTTTAAGCCCCAATTAACAACAACAATCATTGGTCAGTTACCGTCGTGTATAAACCTGCACACCCCGGTTCATTATTTACACGTCTGTTTGACGCAGACCGCCTCTATGACGTCCAGTTTTACCATAGTCGTGGCCCTGATTTCTCCATTCAAACTTGAGTTTAAGATTTTGCTCAGCCGAGATTTCTCCCATTGACACTGCTGTAACTTGAGGAAAATCTCAGTTGGGTTTGAGTTTTTACTCAAGTTTCAACACTAAGTCAATGGGAGAAATCGCAGCTGAGCAAAATCTAAAATTCCATTGCGTTTGGAGAAATCGAGCCCTGATCATCCAGAATTTGTAGACGTATATTTGCGTACCATATTATCTAGCAATCAAATAATATATTATTGAATAATGATAAATTTGTTACATGTGCGTTTCATGTAACGAATAACGGTTGTTCTTCGACTTCCAGGCTCTTCGCCAATACAAGGATACACAGAAGGAGACGGAGGTCTTGATGGCGGCGCTCGGCGCGATGCAAGACAAAAATACAGAGCTGGAGAACAGCCTGAGTGCAGAGACGAGATTTAAGCAAGAACTGTTTTCAGCTCTGGCAGAAGAGAGGCGACAGATTAAAGTTTTACAGAGTAAGTTCACATGGGATGGTGATGGTGCATATCAGTTCGAAATAGCTGCCAAGCCAATAAATAGCCTGGTGCTGCGGTTAAAATTTGCACTAGTCATGTAGCCCTAGTAAAAATTCCCAATGCTATAAGTATCTTGAAGACTAGTAGACATTTAGGATTTAGTATGTTTTTACGATTTGTTATCATTATCAGAATTTGTGCTCCGAAAAGTGGATTTTAACCGCTGCAGGTGAAATTTTGGTAAAATTAGTCTGTCAAATCATAATCCGTGAAGGCTAGAATTTGGAGCATATATGGAGTTATATGTTAGCAACATTTTGTAAAATGTTTTGGCTGACCACAGTTTAGTATGATATTTTAGTGAGATAGCACTAGAAAACTGGTGGAAATTCAGACTAGTACAAGCAGACATATATACACACGCAAGCAAGCCGTGATATGTTTGCTAGAATCTTGAGTCTAAATTCAACAACAAGTAAGAAACTGCATGGAGAAGATTAAGCCCCAATTCGACAACAACAAGAACCCTGAACACTGTGGTCATTTCTCTGTCATTTCTCTTTTCTTCCTCGTCACATACGAGTGAGAGATTCCCGCAGCGACGTTAACGAACAATCCACTCTTTCCATGTTTCAGCCACAGTCATAAAGAAGGACGGTGACATTACAGAACTGAAATCAAAAATAGCGGAAGTGATGGCACTGATCCCCAGCACCAACTCGTACCAGACACTCAACTCCGAGCGGACGTCCTCTCCCCTGTTCTCCTCCAAATACTGCAAGGACGATGTGGCCGCATCTTCCGACCTCAACCCCAACGCCACAGACTATACCCCGAAGAACTCTATTTAATCTCCCAGTCACCCCCACCACCCCACAGTCCCCGCCCACCCCTCCTCCAAATCCTCCTGCCTGCAGTAACATGACACGCCTCTTGTGAACAACCACCCCGCCCCATACATGGAAGTGTTTGCCTTGTGGACAAACCCACTCTTGTCTCGTTCGACGGTGGGCACATTGTTTTAGTCCATTCTTATAGACTCAACCAATGGTGCTATGATTGGTTTTTCAGTTCTGTTAAGACTAACTAACCTCCCCGCCCCCCCATCCCCCCGAGGAGGAGGCCCGGCCTCAGGACCGAAACTCACTGGACCGGCCGGACATTCGTCAAGCAGCCAGCAGTGTTCATATATCTCGTAGTCGTAGTAGTTGTAGCTGCACCACTGGAGACGAGGCGCGAGAGAGTAGCACTTTGAGAAGCAGACACAGATATTGCGGTATGCATTTCGAGAAGATGCAAGATACATGCGACAATTTGGAATTACTTGAAGGCAGAAATATACGTTACTAATCTATGATTTATGTGAGACTTATTTAGTTATTTTCTTTATACATCGTCGTTTCTAATTTGGGATTTCTGTTACGAATTTTATGTGGCATTTGATAAAAGATTTAGATAATGTTTTGATGCGAGACTAAATTATATTTAAGCATGAATGATGGTTGTTGTCATTTTATGTAAGTACCCGTTTGCTTAGTGTTTTAACAAATATTTTCTGAATCCAAAAATGACGAATAGAGTTTATTTTTGAGTAATGTACACATATATGCTATGCTATCCTATTCAATATATCAGCATTGTGGTGTATGGTTGAAAAATTCCCGCAGCGACATTAACTCACTCATTCAATATCTCGGCATAGTGACAACAATTGATGTCTTTGTTCCTGTCAAACAATGTCGTAATAAACTTTAGAAAGCTGTTGAAATCCTTCTTCCAAGCCTATGGATAAGATAGCATATTACTTACAAGTATCAGAATCAAGATTCTGTTGGAAAATTATTTGAAAATTATACGAAAATTGCAAGTGGCCGATTGAACATTACTTTGCATGGAACATTTACTAATCTCGTGGTCACAGGACTAGATTGTTGTATTTTCTTAGTATTCTTTCTTAAATTGGCAGTCTTGTACACGTAACAGAACAATGTTACATGACCTACTGTTGAGGTATAACTTGGCAATGGATCTTATCAACATATCTGGTGGATACTTGCGACTCGTTGCAACCACCATCTACTTTCGAGAAATAGGAACTAATTTGTCTTATAAACGCATTGTCCTTCAGTAAAAAGTTGTAAAATTGATTTGTTGGCCTAGGGATTAAATTGTTGTTTTTTTCCTTTCTCCTGTAAATACATTTATTTGCAAGTTTTATAGAACCATTTTGACTGGATTTTAAAAACAGTTCACTGGATCTATTTTCATTAATGTATCTATCCAAACCTAATTGAATAAGTGCCTTCGTAGTTGACAGAAGGTAATACTAGTACTTAAAAAATATTTTGCCATAAAACAATTGCATCAGCTCAAGTCTTTTTAATTTTGTTTTACCGTCTTATTTTATTAATTCCATAGGCTGGAATTTATATAACAACTATAATTTAACTGGTATTTTGATATTATGAACTGAAATAGTTTTACTAATGTCAATAGAGCTTTCAAGTCGGAAATTATGTCTGTAATATTGAACCTTGCAAGCTGAAGAAGTGTCAGCTTTTATCAATAACAAATAAATACATATCGTCATATATGAAACAGTTGCCATTATTTTCTTTAGCCTTTGTCTGGAAAATGGTGTACTTTGTTTCTTAGTTTGTTGGAATATTTTGCCTGTTATTGAATATTTTGTTTGGATTTTTTTTTGCTTCTTTTGAAGTAGAGTTATGGTGTATAATTTGTTCGATAGCCATGACTAAGTATTTATTTTATTGGCCAATGGAAAATTATAGTTTAGTTCTGTAGAACCAAGTCTACTATGAGGATGGAGAATGGGAATTGTGGATTATCTTGCGATTAGATAAAGGCACTGTATGTCACTTAACAGGAACTATTTCCTGTTTTCAGAAAATAATTCTGGAATGTAGAATGTTTCTGGACATTGCTGCAGTATTTCTGTATATTAATATGCACAATGTATTATCAATTGGAAGTTTATGATGATTAGTATGTGTAGCCTGCATATATTTAATATTTGATATTTTGAGAATTAGCACGATGGGCACCATCAGTACGAAATGCTGTATTTAATTCCCGTAGATTTTTTTGATTTTTATTACAGTGCCTTTAAGATCTGGTAAAACAGAGGTGCTAGCCCTCTGTTGTTACAAGGCGTAATGAAGAATCTCTAGACCCCCATGTGGCTGTGCCATGATCTAGTGTTACCCCCTCCTACTAACACAGTCGGATGAAGCATACGGAAAAACTCAAGTAGTAGTTAACCAAGTTTATTCATGCATATAATATATACAGTATATGCTAATGAGACACGATACGTCGATACAGCACCGTCTTCATGCTGAACATTGGATGTCTTAAGACATAAATGTACTGTCCATGAGATAGATGTCCTATGGCATCAAGATACGAGTCTAGTAGTCGTATACTGTAAACCGTAAACCTAGGTCATTGATGGGAGAGTCAATGTTCACCCAACAGCAGTTTTGTGCAGGACTTATTTACTGGGGAGTAGAGTATTGCGTTTGCACAGCTACATTGGGGTCTAGCGATACTTAATTATGTCTATTAATAACAGGGGCTAGATGAACTGCAGACCAATTTAATCCACCAGTGCAGGATAGCTATTAAATCGTGCTTTGTAGAGATTTGTTTTTTGTCTTTATTCCATCTTGTTCATTTTAATCAATTTTTACCTTTAAATTAAATGTTGTTTAGATGTCATATTCAAAGACGTTTTCAAGTCCTGCAATAATGAACTGATTTTTGCATAGTCTGTTTGCACCAATATTTTAGTTTTAACTTTGGTTATCTCGAATACGATTACTTTCATAATCCTTATTACCAATATTGAAGTACGATTACAAACCAGTTTAGGGAACTTTCCTCTATTTTAATATTTACTTATGTTTTGTATTTCTTTATAATTACCGGTAGACACCAGGACCACTGGCTCAAGACTGTTTGGCACATGTGTTAAGACTTACAAAATTTTGTAAATTTGCAGAATGTGTATTTTCTCTGAATAGTCGGCATACCCATAAGCCGAGTTATCTTCCTTATTCAATTTACTCTTATCATTTACGAAGTGCAAGGAATAACTATAATACAGCTACTTCGCAAATGATTGTCACTGGAGAAGCCTATAAATGTAGACATATTTTAACGATTAATTCTTATATGTTCAAAAACGTCTTCAACATGTATGTTCAGTTTACTGGTTATACCTAACTTAGTAAAGAGCACAAATGTAAATGCCAAAATATCGAATTTGAAATTCTGTGTTGAATTTCCACTCCATCTTATTCTATGTAAAGAAGCTCCATGCTACACGGAACGCACGTTGATAGGACATGTGCGTAGTATTGTGGTGCCAGATGGAATGTCGTACTCGTAGTTGCGGTCTGGTGCAGTCGTCTGCTCCGTCCTCGTGGGAATCCCAATCTCAAATCTCAAGCCAAAACAAATAACATTGACCCGACACTCCATTATAGTACCTACACAATGTACTCATGTGAGAACATTAGAAAAGAAACAAATTTTAAATACCAAAATTGATATGTAATTGATATCTAACCTTCTCCCTGTTGTAGGCAACTGGAGATGCCCTATACGTCATTGATTGTGATTGGATATTTACTATTTACTATTTACTATTCAAAGCGGGCATGCCCCCAGATACCTCTAGACACTGCTGCTCCGAGATTAACCTTTACCCTTCAGGAATAGAACTTAACACTAGACCCGAGCCAATTCCCTCGATGTTAACATAAGTGTAAATCAAAAAATATGTCGGTGGGTGGCAATTTCTTTGTTTTTCTTTTTGGGGGGTTTAAACCTTCTTTTTTTTAGAAATGATCAACACTTGGATATCCCACACACAAAAAACAACAACAATATTTGTGTACATAATGGCCTGCTTCAAGTGCCTGTGCTACAACAGTGAGAGGGTTAAACCAGCAGGGAGAGGGTTAAATAAAGTTTAATTAAATGAAGCTCTTGGTGGGTCCCATCAGGATTGGTATGGAGAAGGGTCTCGTCGTAGTAGTTTGTTTTGTGATGCTCGGTATGCGCTTCTATCGTTTCGTGTGTTACTGCCATCATCACCATTCCCTTAAGTGGTCCGATACGTGAAGGTGGGCATGTGGTAAAATAGGGCGTATCAACTGCCTTTGTATTATGTATGCCCCGGCCCAAACAGTCAAAATAAAGGGCTTTGTGCTCAGGTGCAAAAAAAAGTGAGATATTGTTTTGTCCTCTGTTGTCGTTTTTCAAGGTCCATATTGTACTTTTAAAGGGGCAAGATCATACTTGCATAGGAAAAATGGTCACTATCGGGGTTATTACATATTCTGAAAGAACAATC
>JAULBO010121484.1:0-10367 GCA_032355325.1 Clypeosectus delectus | reverse complement strand
TCAATTGTACCTACTTTCAGGTAAAAATATGTTAGACCATGAAATATGTAAACAAAGCCGTGATAGTATGCCTTTAATACAAGGCTCTTTGAAAAACAAATCTATCTATAACGCAGTTATTTACAATGAGCATGGTCATTGAGCCTTGTAGGCCGAGAAGCTCTGACCGTCATATCGGCATCAAGCTTGATCGACGGCAGAGGGGAAGGTCTATCAAAAGTGGGAAGAGCGCGATCCGCATAACTGAAAAATATGGCATGCTTCCCAAATACGTTGCTATAGCTTGATAGAGTGTCCATTTATCTATCGATAATGCACTTTTATAACGTTGGATAATGACGGATTGGACGGGTAAAGACTACGTGGGTAAAGTCCTCTAATTATTTTTAGCGCAAACAAGTATCCAGTTTTAATAGTACTGTCCCTCTGCTGTCAATCCATCCATTGACGGTAGACTATCTCAGCCTATGAGCCTTGGTGACTGGGAAGGCGACACAGATGCTGATGAATTAGAACACAGTTTGATAACGTATGTACTAGTTAGTAAATCGTAAAAATATCAACCACACTTACAAAATGGAATCTTACGTCTTTTAGTAATAATAATATGCCAATTCTGGACCTTTGACCTGTTTTTAAGTGGATTAGTCCACAAAACCAAAACTTAGGAATCACTGATTCGGTATCAGGATCATTAAAAGTATATTTGGTGAAATTTTCATCCTCGTACTCAACATTAATGATAAAAGTGATAATTAGTGTTAATTAGGCCGTTCTACATGGACTAGAAACTTAAGAATTGGATTTTGCCATCAGACAACCTTACTATTACAATATCTTATAAAAACAATTGAAGCTTGTACTCGACTATTACCGATAAAATTACATTTGGGGTCATTTGGTGCATTGCCCCTGGGGAGGTTGTCCATATTTGCCAAACTTAAGAATCACCTTTTCGGAGTCTCCAAGCGTATACCTACCCATTCCAGGCCCCGAGGTTACTAAACTTTCTGAGTACGATTTCATGCGCATACTCAACTATTACTAGTACATGTATATAGCGATTTGTGAACAAAACCTCGAGTTCAGCATGGAATCGTGCTCAGAAAAGTCCAGTAACTTCGGGGGCCTGACCTCGAACCTTTCGTACTCGACATTACCGATAAAAGTGACTGGGCTCACGGACTAAGTGTTTTGTTGATTGGATACTTTTAAAAACAACATTGGCACAACACCGACTTTGAATTGTCATTTTAAGGATTTTAAAAAATATTATTCCGGCTGCTGGTTATACATTACTTGTATCATTGTATCATATTTGTATCATTGTATCATATTTGTATGGTTGTTTTGTACATCATCTGCGTGTCCCAAGTTTCCGCAGTGTTATTTTATTGCACAATATATTATTGCTATTTACCATCATTATAACATCTTTCAACATGGACTGCATTAAATGTGATTAAATATGAACTATAGGTTCTTGTTGTTTTTTTAGTCTTGTCAATTTAAATAGTGTACGACTGATTTTATTTCTTTATTGAAAATGAGAACAAAATACAAGAATGAACACATTATGAAAGCGATACAAACATTTCTGAAAACAAGGTAAAAATCAGTTAATTCTTACTCGACAACTGAGAAAGCCTATTAGAGTAAAAACAGACAATCTCAGTTTGTTTTGAGAACATTGAAAATCATATTGTTATGCCTGTTGTGACATCACAAGTTTTATCAATCAACCAGTTTTTGTGCACTGGCTGCTAGTACTTCAAGAGAACACCGTGACACACTGGGGTCACCATTAAGAAAAATAATCGCAGATACTTGTTTAACAATATAAAATGGTAACATAGAAGTGAATGAAAACAATATTGAACATTCAAATGTCCGTCCGAGGCCTTTCCAATGTTTTTTAAAACAAACAAACACGATCAAATAATGAAGATTTTATTTTGAAAACAAATAGCACAAATATGAGTCAAGAAAGATCAAATGTCATTCAGATCAGTTTAATCTTTTAAATATGTGTTATATAAGATGCTCCTACTCGTCTCGGCCAGAAGGGGTCACCCCTTTGGCCAAGTCGGTTGAGTGTTGCGCTCACATACAGGCAAGCCGGGTTCGAATCACGAGATCGGCAGGATCTGAAAAAAACGACCCTGTGACAATGGCACCCAACGTGCTGTGACAAATAAATGTAATGACAAATAATATATATAAATAAATAAAAGATTCTGAGCATACATGTACGTAATGTTGTCAACTGCAACAGTGTATAAAGGAGATTGCTGGAACTGGGAGACTAAGGTCACTCTGCCCTGAAAGTTCATGCTTCCCAGAAAGGTCATATTACTCTGAAAGGTCATATTGCCTTGAAAGGTCACAATGCCCTGAAAGGCAACATTGCGTCACAAATGACTCGCGTCATAAAATACTGACGCAATCTATGTTTTAAATAACAGCGACTTGGAATGATATTTTATTTGCAGCTTTGTAGGATTGTCAATCTTTACCGTTATGTCCAGATGTAGGTTGCTAAAAATGCATCTTGTCAAAAATAGCTATTTAAAAACATTCAGTTCACTTACATATACTTGTAGAAAAATATACGTAATAAAATGCTAGCAAAAGTCATAATTTAAATAAACAGTTGTTTCTGCTGGTCAGTTAGGACTTCCCACAATTCTTGGTCACTACTCATTTAACAATACACTCTTGGTTAAAATGGGGTGGGTTGGTATTGGTTGGATCGGGTCGAGTTTGGTCGGCGTTGAATCAGGTTTTCGATGTGTTGGGTCGGGATTGCTTGTATTGGATAATATATTATATTGGGTCGAGTTCGCTTGTCAGGTTGGGTCGGGGTTGGATCAGTTTGGATTGGCCGAAGTCGGAATGGGTCGGGGATGTTGGGGTTGAGTCAGGTTTGGTTGGATCGGGGTTGGGTCAGATAAGAACGCGAAAGGTTGATTCAGGTAATAGCACTTCTGGTAACTGGGTGATAAATTGCTGCCTGTCCCAGCCTCAATATAGGACAACCAGGACAAATATATATTGAGCAAGAAATATAATCAGTCCGAGAAGGCACAAGATATGAAAACGGACCCTAAATCAATAATATCAGTATATATCTCGTTCAATGCCCATTCAAGAAAGGAGGTAGTACCACTAACTATTTACAATATATTTGTTGCACATGCAGACCTGCCAAGGGTGTGTTATCAGCTTGCGTGAGCTTTACTATGATTTTGCAGGAGAGTGGGTCATCTTGGGGATGCAATGGTGGGAAACTTAGAATATTTACAAACACAATTTATGTCTGAAGATTTGGCTTGAAATTGGATGGATTTGAAGTTCGTATTCGACTTCTTCGTCATTTGCACAATATTCCCAAGAGAGAAAAAAACACAATGAAAAACGATTTAAAAAAAATAAAATGTAGACTATATTATTTCCGAATAAAAACGAAGTAAACTATACATTGTGTCCATTGTAAAAACTGATTGGTTTTTTGTTCAAGATGTATGTATATTTTCATACGAATAAAAAAAAAGTAAACTATACATGTTTTTTTCAAGGAATTCAGTTTCGCCTGAAAGCGTGAGAATGCACTGTGCTTGCTGGAGTGCGGGAGAATGAGTGAGACTCCCGCGAATTGCACGAGACTTGGCAGTTCTGCACATGTAATGCATGTAGCAGGCCATGTAACAGTGTTATCTCCCTGTTGTATTAGGCATCCCTGGTTGCCTACATCAGGGAGAAGGTTAATAAGGCACTGTAAGCATACATTTTTCTACAATTTCTAAAAAAGCAATATTTATCCCACCACAAACACACACACACCACAAAATGCCTGGGCTCATGTGGTTAACATTTCAATGATTCCATTTCGATACTTTTCAGAAAATCTGCAGCTGATTGGATCTAACCAAAACACTTTCACCCTTACAGACTAATCCTGAGAAGATTTATTGCTAAAATCATCTGAAAATAAATTAACTGTATTAATATTAACACACAATAATTATTGTAGATCACAATAGGGAGGCCATGTGATCCAAAATGTCATATCAGAGTTGTCTCTCCTCTCCCTGCTCGATTAAAATCACTGTTGTATAAAGCAGCCATGGTAGGAGTATTGTCTTTATCACGTTATTGGAATAAACAAAACCACTCAATATCCATATCTGCAGCGATTTTCTGCAGTCTTACAGGGGTCTGAAATAGAAAATTTAAATTTAAATATTGATGGGTATCGAATTATATTGTCATTATACAGACATTTGTCATAATATCCGGGATAGAACGTAACACTAGCCGGCTAGCTTCAACCTCCTGAAAGTAGAAATTCCATGTTTCGATTTTTTTTTTGGTGTTATTTGAATCATTATTTGGACTAGTAACTTTTAAATGTAAGATTCTAACCCTAAATATGCAAATGTTTGTCTTTATTCAAATACCAGTATGAACCTACTGCGAGGAAATTCTACAATACGGTATTGCTTTTAGATACTTGCAACTTATTAACACTTTCACCGCCAAATTTGCATTTATGCGAACCTCCCTGGGGTCCTACTTTTATAGTTACCGAGCGCTGACTTACTGCAGTGGACATTCAGGAACTAAAAGTTTATGATCATCATAACTTCCCAGAAAGGTCACATGCTTCCCAGAAAGGTCACATTACCCTGAATGATGACCAAATTTCATGATTTTCGGAAAAGAATTTGGTGGTGGGCCGATACTGAATTTCAGGTAATTTGGCGGTGAAAGGGTTATTTCCGGCAATTCAATATTAAAATCAATGTGATTGTATTCTATTAAATTATTGTTCTTGCTCAAAATTCTACTCACCCTTTCAAAGTGAACGGCTTCTCTCCGTAGACCCTCAGCATGAATGAGGCCACGCAGTCGGGCTTGAACGTGGATGGGATGATGATGTAATGACCCGGGTCAAGGTCAAACCGCCCGCTGACCTCGCGGTAATTGATGTACATGCCAGACTTGCCGCAGTCAGGATGGTAGCGGAAATGCTTGGCAGTCAGCCGCTCGTCTCCAGTTTCGCACTGCGGAGAATTGTTACGGGTAAAATGTCAATAAAATAATCCTTTATTTAAAAAAAAAGAATTATTGTCATTTTTAAACAATATTTATTTGAAAAATTCTGGGATTAATAATAATAATAACTATAATATGACAATGTGCCAAATCCTCGTTCAAAAGCATGTTCAAAAAGCGGTTCTATCCAGATATTCAAACTGAATGTTAAGTACTGTTATTTGGTGTGAAAAGAATGTGAATACGAGCACCTTGTACAACATGAAACCGATCTGCAGACGCTTGCAGCCTTTCTGACCCTCCTCGACCTCTGTGACCTGCGTGACGTGTTCCTGCATGAGGGCGATGACCACACTGCACCTCCCTTCACCCTCTGCGTCATCGGTGTCAATGTTGAAGTCATCTGCAATTCACACCAGGTTTGTCATCACGTCCGCCATTTATTGCTCATCCCAAATCCAGGATATTTACGATATCTAAAACCGCCTCCGTTGCGCAGTGGTTGGAGCGTCGGCCTGGAGAGTGGAAGGTCGTGAGTTCAAATCCTCGGCCGCGTCATACCAAAAGACGTTAAAAGATGGTACTTGCTGTTTCCGTGCTTGGCGCTCAGCATGAAAGGGGTAAAGCAAGGACTGATCGGCTCGGAGTCAGTATAATGTGTCTGAGTGGAGTATCCATGTTCTAACTGTGGAATGATAACTAGCACTATAAAGACTGGTGAAATACCCAGACTGGCACAAGCAGTCATATACACATACATACATGCATACACTGCATTCAAGCCGTGATATGATCACGTTCTTGAAAGCGGCTTTAAACCCCAATTAACAACAACAATAACAACGATATCTAAAGACAACCGGGTATTAATCTCTATTTCAATACCAGTTATGCTTATACATGTATGCATAACCGATGGACACAATTTAACAACAAATGTCAACTCGATGTATATGGATGATGTTAGATTACACTAAGTAAATCTAGAATAATAGCCACAGTGCATGAACATATAGATAGGGCTATGACGTCTCACCTGGCTGCGTCAGTGACAGAGAGTACTGGGGGTTGGTGCTGAAGAGATTGAGATTGTTCCGAGATCCCCCTGCAGACTCCCCTTCCACCCAACTCCCGTGGAGACACACAAAGTGACCTGGAAAATAAATTAAAAATAACATTTTGGATTAGGATACACCCAGAAAACACATAAACAGGATTATTACCATTCAGATAAAATTGTCGGGATCTGATTGGTCGAGAGTCCAAGTGTTAGTGTACCACGCCGTGTCGAGGTAGCTTCGTTTGTTTTGCCGGGTAATACGGATTCCTAGACCCCCTAATAAATCTGCGCCCCAGGAAATACGGAACCCTGCGGACCGACATGACACCGTATCACCCGTGAACACTCGAAATAACTAATATTATCCAAAATATATGACAGTTCTGGCGATTTGATTGGCTAAGGGGTGTCCTGGTAAAGGTTATATACCCCGGTTTGGCCGTTGATAAAATTATGATTGTGACAACTTTCCTCATTCCATACTCATGACGTCATGGTTGGACTATAAGAATCCATGGCCGTATTTGATTTGAACTCGTGTTGGGACACGAGTAACGGAAAATTAAATAAAACGCCTCGAAAGGAACACTAGGGTCGCACACTCAACACTCGAACGTACTCCCCGTATTACTTTATGTAGTAAATGGCAAGGTATCATCAACTTTAGTAAGGATTGAATATATCTTTGGATGATTGGACGTATTCGTCTGCAAATTTGTCGTCTGCAACAGCTGAGCAGTAGTTTGTCATTTTAGTAACCCAAGTGTTGCGTTCTCGGATGTTTGATTACAACTTATTTTTTCACACCAAGCGCATGCACGAAAATGTCTCAACTCGACACTCGAGTGACCAAAACAAATGGGCCCATGATAGGCAGTCATGTGGGATAGAAATAGTACACCCAGGGTGTTGGAAATTTCGACCAAAAACGAGTCTTTGCCTAGTTTATGGTCGAAATTTCCACCATCGAAGTCTGGACCAGTTAGAGAGATGGTGATTTCCTGGAACTAGTTAATATCAGACGAGGTTTACCTGGTTTATCGGAGACTCCATCACCATCGAAGTCTGGACCAGTTAGACAGATGGTGATTTCCTGGAAATGGCGACAGCAGTCTTTGAACGACATCCAGAACTCGCCATCCTCTCGAGACTCCAGCCCCAGACTTTTCTTCGTCTCCTCGTCAACCCACTCCCAGTTGACGTCGCTGAAAGAGACAAATTATGTCTTACCATGGTATTAAACAGGGTCCGAGATATGTGCAGATAGAAGCCGGAAGTGTCCATACATACCGGTACATACATTTTCTACATTTATAAAGTACTGGACCCGTATTCTCGAAGCTTTCTTAGCTAAGAACATTCTTAAGTAATTTCACCAAAACTTGCAATTCTGGAGATATTGAAATGCTCGCTAAACTCTTTCAATAACCTCTATATTTGCATGTCTAGGCAATCAGTATGCATTTAGGACCTCGCTGTCACCTATTCTCGAAATGTTATTAGCTAAGAAAATTCTTAACTCCTAAGAATGTTTGTAAGAGGTATATTCTCAAAATGTCTTTACTGAGTGACTAAATGCATACCGATTGCATAGCCATGCAAATATAGAGGTTATTGAAAGAGTTTAGCCAGCATTGGGTCGTCCCACGCAGCATTTATTTGCAATACTGCAAGTTTTGGTGAAATCACTTAAGAATTTTCTCAGCTAAGAAAGCTTCGAGAATACGGGACCTGATATCCGGAACTAGCTGCTAAAAGGCACTTGTAAAATTGGCTCTCTGTTAACGTACAACTAGGTCTTGCATGTATACTTTACTGAAAAGATGTGTTTTCAGGAGCGATTTAAATTCAACGAGCTTGCTGGAGTTTGATCCCAGGTGAGCTGGCAGACTTCTGCGGGAAGACAACTGACTGTGATTAATCCAGCAGGTAGAGGTCAAAGTGCATCTTAATCATACATCATGCATGCTTTAAGCGACACCATCATTATACCTCTGTAATGTAGGGTGCCTTGATATCACGTTTGAGGTTGTTGTTGTTGAATTCGTGTTGTATGAGTGTGTATTTATAGCTGCTTGTACTAGCCTGGATGTATGTACACCAGTTTTATAGTGCTAGCTCATTCGAATATCATACCACTCTCACGGTATACTGCTTTTAACCCTTTAAACGCTGAGCGTCAAGCACAGGAACCCACTAGTATTATAGTTTTACATCTTGTGTTACGAGGTGATCGGGAATCAAACCCCGCGACCTTGAGTTCTCTCGGGGGGCGGACGCTCTAACCACTAAGCCACAGTGACACAAGAGGTAATGTAGATCCGACAAAGTAACAAAGTAGATCTGACAAAGTAGATCCGACAAAAGTAGATCCGACAAAAGTAGATCCGACAAAGTAGAGGGAAAGATTCTCACTTGTCGCTCCATGATCCCTTCCACTCGGTGCCCTCCCCCCATGGGTTCCGGATACGCAGCAACTTCTCCTCCCCCATCATGTGTTTGATCTACAACAGAGTTGTCTTCCCTTGAACAGCTGGAGATAATCTCGCCAGAAACAACCCGAATCCACGTTGGGCGCCATTGTAACAGTGGAGGGATTCGAACCCAGGTCGTCTGGGTATGAGCACAAGACTCTACCGATTTGTCCAAAGGGGTGACCCCTCTGGCCGAGACCAGTAGGCGCATCTTATATCACACACGGCTACATATATCTCACACTATCGATAAATCCGCAATATTACACAGTAGGGGCGGATAACTCTCTCTCTCTCTCAAACAGATAGAGAGAGAGATAGAATTGGGTGATAAAACACTTTTGTGTCCATAGGAGATAAAAATGATCAAAAGATATAATATTTTTTCACAAATAAAAAAGAACAAAAAGAACAGAAGTTGTAGATACTAGTAATAATTACCGGTAGTATACAAGAGAAGTTTGGTTGGCTAAGAAAACTCGCCTTTGTTATTCCCGTCACTGTATATGCGTGACCGGCAACCAGTCCATTGGCGTCCGCAGTTTTTGACATTCTCCAGTCACCCTGCAACGAGAATCTGCACTGTGACTTCCACAATGGTTTCTGGTTAAATAACTGATGACATATCATATGATGACAAAGATATAATAATAATAATAATAATAATAAGTCCATTTATAAAGTGCAATACTCCATCCACCAAGTGGTTCTCAAAGCGTTGACAGTAATATTATCCCGGTCAATGGATCACTGTGCAATCAGATGCCCCCTCAACTCCCTGGAGATCATACAATCCAAGCTGCCGTGTTGCAGCATCGCCATCTTTTCCATAGACCTACCTGGTACCCATTCTCTGCTGGGTGAATAGAGGCACCATCGAATTAACACTTGCCTCAGTATGGGCAGGACTGAATCCTAGATACTATACCGGTAGTATATTCAGGTTATTTCTGGTCACCCATCCGACCACTCTCCGAGCCCGATCGTGCTTAACTTGCAACCTGAGCTGTTTCTAAAATACTACATAAATGCATTCTGGCCCCCTTTCAATCGAAAATTAAACTGCACACGAACCCTTCTGGAACATGCAATGAATGCTCCCGACTTGTGAGCTCTCATGATCTGGCGGTACATGTTGGGGTCGTATTCCTCCAGTTCGTATCTCTCTGCCAGGCCGCCAGTAAGGTCCACCAACGCATCCATCGTCTGACCCCCCTCCAGAGCCTCGTAGGATCCGTTGATTCTGTTCAGCAAGGGATGTCATGGCTTTGGAATTGTTTTATAATTGTGCATTAAAGGCCTAGGCTACTACCATGGCTATGTTTACATATTTCATGGTCCAATATATCTTTACCTGAAAGTATTATATCATGGACATTTGATGTGTCTACACAAGTATCGTATTGGGTCACCAGTTACATTTTCCACATATCCAACTGGTTTTTAATGTTCATATTTTAAACGATTATAGCTACTATTAAATCTTGTCTTTGGAACATCGTGAAACGTTATTCTGACTGTGTTCCATGATTAGAGTTGTCCCCCTTAGAATATTATAGAACAATGTACATGTATATTACAACTATATTCATTATAATAGAAGGAAAAACATACATACTAATAAAACTAAAGAAGATTTACTCCAAAACCAGTGTTTATACTTTCTTCCCAAATGATTTGTATTAAAGGGGCAAGATCATACTTGCATAGGAAAAAGGGTCACTATCGGGGTTATTACATATTCTGAAAGAACAATCTTTCCCCGACATGTGCTA
>JAULBO010121462.1:0-10368 GCA_032355325.1 Clypeosectus delectus | reverse complement strand
TCTACGGGAACTTCCAACGCCAGACGGCATCCCCAGTCTACGGGAACTTCCAACGCCAGACGGCTTCCCCAGTCTACGGGAACTTCCAACGCCAGACGGCATCCCCAGTCTACGGGAACTTCCAACGCCAGACGGCTTCCCCAGTCTACCCGAAATATCCACACCAGACGGCTTCCCCGCGGTACTCGGTGTTCAAGCACAATAAACAGTAGAATTCCACGCGCTGGAATTAATACACCCGGAAGCTGCGCACTTCTCCAAAGACGTCAGCTCTCAGACGGAATTCCCGGTTACTACCGTATAGCCGAACCTGAACTTGTTATCTGATTACCTGTACATAATTACTCTGTGGTACAAATATAAGCGGCGGGAAAGGAGCATATTACGTGTACATATTCTGTAAATGATTTTAATGTTCTGTTTCTTTTTTTTTGTATGGATCTTTTCCACAACAATATATCCGTTCTTTCATTTTCTCAAAATAATGAATTGAGCTTATTCATTAAATGTATATCCGATCATGTGTTTGGCTTATATTCGATTGCAATGTGGTTAAGAAAGAGCTATACTGGGAGTTCGATAATAACCCCCAGAATGGCTCAATAGTGCCCAATAGTCTCATCATAATGCTTATGATGCCCCCGACTTTCCCTACTAACCATACCCTACCCGTTTGAAAAGCGTATGTGTTACCGAACATTCGTGGGATTCCCCAAAAATTACGTCGCACGAATTCGAAGATTCTTTCATAATGATACCCATGTACATGTATATGACAACATACATACTATTGCAGATATCATCGTGTTGATTGGTTGGTTGAGTTGCCGTTCGGGTTGTTACGCCCATTAGTTTCTAGGAATGCTACACTATACACTATGCAGGGCTCATTGCTTTCTAAGATAAAGTAGCGTATTCTGCATTAACGACCATTAGAATTTAGAACACGGATACGCGTATATATATCTGGATAGCATCAGATTCTGTGAGCAGCAGATGGTATTGTGTAAAGCAATAATTTACTGTAGCTTGTCGCACAATACTTAGACGTTAAAATATCGTAGTTCATGTTCCCCTGCTTTGCTCTCAGCAATACAATTGGTAGAATCAAGGACTGGTCGGCTTCGAGTCAGTATTAATCTGAGGCCACTCAAATGAAATCCTGGTTTGGAAAAGATTGCAAGTCGGCTAGACGTAGATACCATAACGCGCGGACAACATACAAAATGTATCGCACCGATGAAAATTAACGAACGCTTATCAGTACCATGAGCAAAGGCTATACATTTTTTAAAAGCAATGAACATAACAAGATACAGAAACACACCTACTCACTTAGGTATAATTATGGTAAATCATTCTGGAAAGTATATTATGTAAACATAACCAAGGTGATAACTTGCTTTCTGTAGAAAAATAGACAAGTACTACTTCAAAGATATTAATGAAATAATTGAAGAAAACGGATCCCATGTAGTAGTCCTTGACCAAGTTAACATCAACATTGTTGATGACAGCGTCCTTAACCATAAGATAACAGAATAAGAAATAATGTATGATGTCCACAAATATTAAAATATTAAAGCTTGTGGACCTGACAAAATAATAAATTAATATATCAAATATACGGTAGAATCTAGAGGCATGGTTATGTTAAAACGTTTAACCTCATACTTGATACTGGTATTTATCCTTTGCAGTGGCTTCAAGGGATAATTAGACTGATATTTAAAGGTAAAGGAGATCGAAATGAACCAGAAAACTACTGCCATAGTAGTCGTATTAGTAGTTTACGAAAACTAATACGATCCTCAATAACAGAATATCGCAATTTATCTAACAACATTGAATCACACATTGGTTTTAGACAAACATTAGACAAACATACTCAACAAGCGATCATATTCTCACCCTAAACTCAGAACTGGATAGAAATAGAGATTATTACCCGACTGTCTTTAGATATCGTCAATATCCTGCATTTGGGATAAGCAGTGTATTCCTTTGGCGAGCAAAATACATAGTGCTTATCCCAAAACCAGAATATCATATTCTGGTTTTGGGATGGACGATAATCTAAAGACAGAAGGGTAATACTCATTTTATCATTCAATGTCAATTTTAATCTACTCTAACGAAAGTTTATTGGAAGAAACTTGCAGCAGAATGTCTGCGGCAGAATGAATAACATTGACCATACAAAGAACCTGTCAGTCAAATGTGATTTCTCCACGGACGATGCGACGTACAACAGATAAACTCTGACGGATGTCGAATACTAGTATATCTGTTGGCTTTATTATTCCGAGATCTTGACTAATTGCACGATAACAATATTTACTGTGCATTTGTTGATTTCAAAAAGGCCTTCGAATAATGTTTGGCTCCTAGGTTTCTGGCATGTTACTGTATCAGGGTACTAGTATACTAGTAGATGGAACATGTATTAGAATAATTAGTTTTATGTACGATTATTATTCACTCGTGTGTGTCTAAGAATGGTGTATTCTCATATTATTTTACATGTGAAAAATGTTGTCAGACAGGGTGAAAACCTATATCCTATGCTAATTTGGTTATTTCTAAATGATCTTGAATTGAGTTTAACCAGTAGTGGGTGTGTACGGGAATTGTTATTGATAACGAGTCGTTTGACACAATGTTAGATTACGCACGTGTAATTATTATCTTACTATGCGCGGACGATACTGTACTCTTAGCTGGAAATCCGACTGACTTGCAAAAAACATTATTGCGCCATTGTCAATGGAAATAAAAATGAATTATTCTAAAACTAAAATTATGACATTCAGATCAACGAAAAGGGAACTTAAACATATATTTTATCTAAATGACACCATCCTAGATAAAGTCGAACAATATAAATATATTTCCAAATTAAACTCCTTTAGTACCGCAGAAAAAGCCCGTTGTCACTCTTCCAAAAAAGCCATGTATTACTAGTATATAGGCCGTTCACTAAACCTATACTATGGTAAAACCTATTTTGTTATATGCCTGTGAAATTCGGGGGTTTGGAACTCAAAACCAAAACCAAATTTGAAAAATACTTATATTTTTTTGGTTACGCAAATGTTTAACAATGACAAAAAATGCATTCCCCATTTATGCGCTACTGTGAACTTGGTTAGAACGTCATTAACACTATCAATTAAAGAACTTATGATTACATATTGGGTTACTAGTAAACTTGTTTCCGGACAATCTACCAAACTCTCACATGTTTTGTATACTTTAGTTCTAAATGACAACCTTGCTAATAATAGAACATATAAATGGCTAACGTTTATCGAAAACATACTAAATGAAACTGGATTCTCATTTTTGTGGTTTCCTCAAACATTTCTATCAGTTAACTGGACGAAGCACTGCAACAATAGAAAACATGGTGACATAAATAAGCAGATGCGGTTAAGTGAAGTATCAAACTCGTCGCAATGTTCTCATCGTATCTTTAAAGAAGAAATACAAATGAATCACTACTTGATAGTTCCACCGTTCTCTTTAGCTTTACAATTACTATCAAACCTCAGGCCATACTGTATGCTTCATGTTGAAGTTGGGCAATGCAATAATGTACCGATTTATGATGGAGTTTGTAAACTACGTAACACCAATTATATCGGTGATAAATACCATTATATGTTTTTCATGTCCATATATATTATTCATCAGAGAACATACCCAAGAAATATTATATAAACCCGTCATCTATGCCAATCAATACCTTAAAATATTCATATTAAAGAAATGGTGTATGTTTTGTAAAATTATACTTACAATGTAAATGCCCTACCATCTATGTATTATTTTGTGTCTGAACCCTATTTTCATGATTCTGTATATTTTGTAAATCTTCTCACATTGTAAATGCCAACCACTCCGCCACTTTGAATTCAACTACTTTTGTTTCTCGTAGGCAGCTGTAGTAGTTGAGAGCCCGAGTGAGATGCTGTAGTAGTTGAGCCCGAGTGAGATGCTGTAGTAGTTGAGCCCGAGTGAGATACTGTAGTAGTTGAGCCCGAGTGAGATGCTGTAGTAGTAGAGCCCGAGTGAGATGCTGTAGTAGTTGAGCCCGAGTGAGATACTGTAGTAGTAGAGCCCGAGTGAGATACTGTAGTAGTTGAGCCCGAGTGAGATGCTGTAGTAGTTGAGCCCGAGTGAGATACTGTAGTAGTAGAGCCCGAGTGAGATACACGTTCTGTTCTGATTGGTCCATGATAAATACCCGCAATCATAGCTTCCTGGTTGGTGTTCTGTGCGATAAAATAACCAAAATAAATAGAATCGTATACGTCAGTCATTTCATTCAGGTAGATGATTAAGACAAATATAAATATGATAGATAAGATTAGCGATTGAACCAAAAGAGTATAGAGAAAAATACAAGAATTGTTTTATTTGACACACCGGATCTACAACAGGTGTTCGGAAGTATATGGGTTGGGCCTGTGTGTTAATACATGTATATAAGGGTAAATGCAATGGTATGCATAACCCACACTGGAAACTGTTCTAGAACAGGTACTGTATACTATTTAGTTTACTGTGTGCGTCTCTGCAATGAAGTATTATTATTATTAAGCATTATTTCTTTTAGAAATGCTAATTATATTAATTATTAAGCATGTAACGTATCCCATTCGAAGCTTCTAAAATATTCGTATTAACTATGAATGAGACTGTAGCCTAATTCTCCATCAAAATAAAACATACACACAATTTAAAATAAAGATAGTATATTATATTCACACATGTAAGATGATCAATCAATTTTACATTTGAATAATGATCAAAACTCCAAAAATTGTAAGTGCAACGTAGGCAATCCCTTATATACAAAACATGAACATGGCAATGAGACGGTTATAATGCTCAGCGAGAATGATGGAGTTAAGCCACAACTGTCCTTTACATTCAGGCATGAAGCGGACACTGAGCTGCATGAGTCACATTCTGGCAATAGCCGTATTCATTGTGATTACGGTCGACTGTCAGGAGGGTTTATCTCAGCATGCCAGAGACTACGTCGGAGATTACATAAGTTACTACTATGATAAAGCAGCACACAGAAATCTCCCCTGGGCTGAACTTAAGTCTGATCGACAAGAGCGGATGGACATGCCCAAAGGCGTTTCGACACTGAACATTAACCAGAATTTGAATGATCTTTTAAAATTGGGGAAGTTGTTACCACAACCGTTCCCAGGGTTTCCAAAACCGTTCCCGGAGATTCCAAGACCATTCCCTGGGTTTCCAAAACCTTTTCCGGGGATCATTGTCCCAGACCGCAATCAGTTTCTGAATCCGCAACTACAAAATGTGTTGGCAACTCTTACTAACCAAATTGGCAAGAGACACCAGGAGGGTTTATCTCAGCATGCCACAGAATATGTAGGAGATTACATAAGTTACTATTATGATAAAGCAGCAGACATACATCACCCCTGGGCTGAACTTAAGTCTGATCGGCAAGAGCGGATGGCAACTAACCAGAATTTGAATGATCTTTTAAAATTGGGGAAGTTGTTACCACAACCGTTCCCAGGGTTTCCAAAAACGTTACCGGAGATTCCAAGACTGTTCCCCGATATTCCAAGACCGTTTCCTGGGTTTCCAGAACCTTTTCCGGGGATCATTGTCCCAAACAACAATCGTTTTCTGAATCCGCAACTAGAAAACGTGTTGGCAACTCTTACTAACCAAATTGGCAAGAGACATCAGGAGGGTTTATCTCAGCATGCCACAGAATATGTCGAAGATTACATAAGTTACTACTATGATAAAGCAGCACACAGAAATCTCCCCTGGGCTGAACTTAAGTCTGATCGGCAAGAGCGGATGGACATGTCGAAAGGTCATTCGGCGCTGAACACTAACCAGAACAAGTTTAATGAAACTTTAGTATCGGGGGAAATCTTAACACAAACGTTACAGGGGCTGTTGAAGGTTCTACAATCCATGGAGCCGCTACCGGGGCTCCCAAGACCCTCCCGTTCTACTCGAATTCCAAATCGCCCCACACTTACTCCTCCAACCATCCAGCTGTTACATGGGTCTCTACGACCCTCCCGTTCTACTCGAATTCCAAATCGCCCCATACTTACTCCTCCAACCATCCAGCTATTACATGGGTCTCCAGCACCCCTCCTATCTACTCAAGGCCCAACACCGCCCCTTACTAACCCAATTGGCAAGAGACACCATGACGGTTTATCTGGGCATGCTAGTGGGACCGTCGGAGAATACCTAAGTTATCCCTTTTATAAAGCGGCAAACTCAGTTCAACTTTCGGCTGCAATTAAATCTGATCACCACGAGAGGACCGAAAGGACACCGATAGCGGACGCGTTGAAGGATATCTTGGCCGCTGGAAAGATGTCTCCGTTGATCCTGAACATGAGCGCCATCATGAATGAACTTGCCAAACCCGCACTATATATTGGCCATCGGCTACCTGAAATACCCCCTATAGTCATCAATGGGTTTCCACAACCTAAAAAATACCCAACAGATTTACTCGATCTAGTGCATAATATAAATAACCCTAACCCTAGCATTGGAAAAAGACATCAAGGACAGCTGAGTAGGACTTCTTCCGATGACGCTGATAGGGATGCCGAGAGGAAGGACGTTTCCAAACGCCTTCCTACCAAGCTCGATGAAATTACTATGCCTGTAGATTCGTTCCGAGAAATGGTAATAGCCTTGAAAGAAGTGGTTGAAGATTCAGATGACGCCGATACGGGTTCAATTGCCCTCCCTGCCGAGACTGACGACTGGTTGGAAGAAGTACGGGAATCCAGAAAGAACATTTCCAAAGACTTGACCAAGTTCTACCAGGATTGGTCTACGTTTCTGCCACTCTTTCAGGAAGATCGGTTCCAGGTCCGTACACTTCCAGACCAGGCGTTGGAACAGAAAACTGCTTTGAGGATTATGGGTTTATCCGACGGATTTCTGGACGTATTCTGGCCTTTCCGTTACGATATTAATGTCCAAAATCAGAAATTAGCTCTAATGGCATTAGACAGAAACGCGAAGACCGACATCTCTGTGAAAACATCTTTCTTCAAAGAGCTCCAGCGGGTTCAACCTATCAGCCTGCCGGCGAAGGAACAAGAGATTGTGTTCAGCTTTGAAGATGACGATCTTTCTGAGTGGCTGAGCATGACGGGCCTTCTAGAAAATTCTCCGAGTTTCATGTCCACACGTCAACACGTTTTCTCTACAGGAGAGCAGAAAAGAATCACTTCGATAACTTTGGAAGCCCTGGCTAGAATTAACTCCACACATCCGGATCTCTACCGCTCTATGGCTCAGCTTGTTTCGTGCATCGCCTTCTACAGAAGTGAAACCAGCAGACATGTTAACGGTAATTCCAGGGCCGCCCTTGGTGTCATATGGTTGGATCCGACCAACATTGAAGACTGGTCGGTTCCTTTCATGGCTGAGCAGATCGTCCACGAGTTCACCCACATCTCACTGAGTTACGCCGAGTTCGTACACGGAACCTACTCGAACAAGTTCCTACTACCGAACATAAAAGTTCAGTCGGCCATACGTCTGGTGCCTAGGCCGTTCGACATGTCGCTGCACGCTGCCTACGTTTCAGCGGGCCTCGTCACCTACCATGCCAGAACAGGCTACCACCAGAGGGCAGCACAGCTGGCGTCGACCCTTCCGGAAGCGATGCACGGCCTCGATGACGTCAGCAGTGAAGTGGAAGTTCTGGATACTTCCGGAAAGGCTATTCTCAAATTCTTGTCTGATTTCATGTATATAACGCGTTTGTGAATGAAATAATGTGATACGAATTCAACTCTGTATTAAAAGTATGCACATCAACTGCACGACTTAATTTTCATGTTAGTTTGTGTTCTGCTATATGATCATCACAATGGAGTAGCATACTATTATTATAAGACACCTAAATACATAAATGCAACACGGCCAGCATATCATCTATGGTTGGTGTTCATATCAGCATTCAAGATTGTTTCGCTCTTGTCTCTGTTTGACAGTTAAACACAGGAGACATGCAACACCTGTGGCACATTCTGTTGCAGTAAAAGTGGAGTTCCGAGGGGTCCCGACGAACCAAACTTGATAACCCATATCTAGCATGACCGCGTCGGAAAGTTAACTTCCGCGAATCTTGATATTCGATAAGAAATAAGAAACAAATTGTTTTAACATTTTAATTATCGGGAATATTCCAGAATCGTAGTGTAATATAGATCTGCAGCTTTCTTATAGTCACCCAGACAGGTCATAGGAATATGTTAAAGGTACAATATTGGATCATTAACGCTGCTCTTTAAATATGGCTATGTTAGATCTAACAAAATCCAAATTGACACCTTTGTCCATTTGACCTTTGGAAACCACCCGAGTGATGCAATATGAAGCCAATATATAGCGAATCAGATAAAATGAATATATGTTCATATACATGTACATATAATAAATTATGTCAACACGACAGATGCATTGTTCGTGAACTGAGCTGTTCAGGTACATGTGAGACATTCTTTTCAATAGCCCTTGTCCCAATCCACTTCGTATTTCAGCTGTTTACCGTTGCAATATAGCTGGTAGTTGTGTACGAATCCTGCAGATACCTGCGACAACAAAAAACGAACTTACAATCTCACGCATAACGAGTCACTAGTAAACTTCTTGAAGAAATTTAACGAAAAGACTAATTTTATAATGACACGTGTGATGGCTGGTTCATAGCTTATAGGGATTGTGATGCTGTAGATGTACGTTATATGGGCACATTCATTGTCAGCCCACTATAGTGCAGTGATCTTGTCAGAAACGCTTATGGTGCACGTTTACACATAGGGAGTGTAAATAACCACGGGATTCCCCGAGATTCATTCAAAATCCGGTGACATAAACCGGTCAAAGATTTATATGCGCTACGCATTCACATAGATTATGATTCACCACTACAGAATGCGCTGACGAGTTTGCACTTAGTGACCTATGTGACCTTGCACTTAATGACCACTAAGGACAGGGGTCAACTTTCTGTTCAATGCGCATACATGCTGCTACCACGGTACCGGACCTGGCTAGTTTGACTGGGTCCGGCCATGTGAGGCGTGACGAATACGTTATCCATGTTCCACAGCGGACTGGTCTCCGGCAGAGGTTCTTCGTGGAACACGTCAAGCACAGCTCCTCCCAGCCATCGATGTCTACAAACACAGCAGCATTCACTCGAAAAAATAACGTTTACAAAATGAAGTAATTCACACATTCGTATAACAACAAACATAGAAAATAGCCAACAAACACAAAACATGTTATTATAATATATTATACAATCATTTTACATAATTATTGCATCTGAAGAACAACGTGTTTGGTGTCACTAAGGTAGATATATGTGTACGTTTTAAAACGATGCCGAAAGTAAATAATCCTATTGCCGCACAAAATAAACAATGATCACGAATGGATTTAATGTAGTACGACTGCATAGTTTAAATAGATTCGCCAAGAATAGCTGAAAACAATAATTGTTCCATGTGTTGTTAAACAAATGCATACTTTCTTCATAGTGTGAAGGCACATGTCGGTGTCAGTTGCATGCTATACTAGAGTTATTGCCCTTTGACATGCTACATGTATCTACATGGGGATATTTACTTCAATGCGTCTACGAGACAGTCTTCCGTGACCACATCTCCTCTGCCTACGTTGATGAAGACACTTTTCTGCAGACAGAAAACAGCAGCAGGCGTGGGACGAAGCGGAACAAATAAAACACATTTAAATTGGTGTTAGAGCCGCTTTCAAGATTACTTCATACAAATCACGGTTTGTCAGTTTTACGAAAGGGGGAGACCTGGTACATCCGTTGCATTAAACCTGCGTTCACATACTGGCATTGAAGGACCAATGCTAATAATACCATAGTTAAATGGTGGAATTAAAATACTAGTATACAATTACAGATAGCGCGTCCTGTCCTGATCGCGCTGGAAACGTCACTTCCGTTAGAATTCTTACACAAGTAGGCCCACATACGTCACTTCCGTTAGAATTGTTACACAAGTAGGCCCACATACGTCACTTCCGTTAGAATTGTTACACAAGTAGGCCCAAATCTTTGGCAATTATCGGATGTATCGATAACAGGGCCCGTCTTCTCGAAAGTTCTTAAGTCTTAATAAGAAGCATACTAAGAATTTGCCTAAATGGTTTTCTACTTATGTCAATTTTAAATAGATGTTTTCTGAATAAGAAATTATTAAAGGCATACTATCACGGATTAAGTTGTCGTTTTGGAGCGAATTGGAGTTTAAAATGCAAAGTACATGCATATAG
>JAULBO010121440.1:0-10368 GCA_032355325.1 Clypeosectus delectus | reverse complement strand
ATGGGTTGTGAACCAATGAACTCTTGCAGAATAGTAGGTCCTATGGGTCATGTAGTGGTCCTATGGGTTGTGAACCAATGAACTCTTGCAGAATAGTAGGGCCTATGGGTCATGTAGTGGCCATATGGGTTGTGAACCAATTAACTCATGCCGAGGACATAGTCTAGGTATTGTGGGTGAGACAGAGGTAAGTTCTGCTGTTTTCTTTATCAAGTTTTACCTTGAGATTTTAAATGTAGACACCTATGGAAATTAATTATGATAACAATAATCAGTGTCGAAACGTACCCAAGTTAATGCCTCAATTATTATTTTTAAAATATGGATCAGCTGGCGAGAGCGAGTGAAAGGCTGAGTATCTGTCCATTACTGGGAGGTAATGGAGACGAGGGGCCATACACTGAATTAAAATATATTTAACAATTGCATTCTTCGTTAGTTTGTGTTGTATCCGTAGCGACGAAACACCATTATTTTAAGATTGTTTTCCAAAGTTACATTGGCAATGTTCGGCGTTTCATAGGGAGCCTCAGTTCTCAATGCCATTTTGATTGTGTGTACCTCGTGAAATGGATGATCTCGGCATGCCCAGTGAATTTGCATGAATACACCGTGGAGCACGTGCAGTGAATTGGTGCCACTCACTGTTTAAAGGGACCAGATGAATTTGTGTTAGTTTTCTTGGAGCCTGTGCAGTTCAGGTGGTAGAGCGTAAGAATCACAATCGGAAAGAGTTAGTTCGATCCTGATTGATGTCAAGATATTTTATGGTTGTTGAAGTAAAATAATTATGTAATGTCCGTTTGAAAAGTTCAGGTCGAAAACTCTATACTATTGCGACATTTCTAATGCTATATTCTTATTATGATTTGAACAGTTGACAAAATTCAATTTAAAAAAAAATCAGAGCAACTGTATTTTAAAGCTGGTGATCAATTGATGGATGCAAAAGTATTATATATGCCTGTGTCTGAACAAAACAAAATAAAAATTATAAAAAATCTTTTTGGTGGATGCAATTGTCACATGGCAAAAGTAGTTCTTGCATTTCAACCAATGGAAACGCTAGAAACCGATACGTCATACTAACTACCTATCGTTTCAATACATACTGGCTGGAAACAGCATGCTGGGCTAATAAATGTATTTTTCTGGCACATAATTAATCTAAAATTATTTTTCAATTGGTATTCATGAAACAAATAATCAGCAGCAGTGTTCTTCACATACACGCAATATAATGTCTCCCTTTGCGTAAGCTTTCGCGGTACCTCAAAATTGAGGGACATGATGTCATCGAGCAGTGCCGTACTAGAAGATGACAAATGTCAATCAAATAAAAAGAAAAGTGAACCTTTATTGAACAAGAATGACAGATTAAGTCTGGAAAGCCTTCGTCGTGTGGAGGTCCATTTGGTGTTGTACTTACCAAACTCTCGGAATGAAGAGCGACTGTTTGGTCACATCTGGAGAGTGATGCATGGGAAATGGCAGTTTATGAGGTTCTTAAAATACTGAGGAGACGGGCAAATGGCTGTCATCAGTATAAATACTGAAGCTGACATTTCGTTATTGATCAGTTTTATAGTAAGCACTGGTTGCAATTTTCCATAAAGTGTGAATGTCGGATGCTTTTGTAGAGTCTGAATCGCAAATGTATCCACAAAATCAGATTTATGAAAACTTAATAGTAATAATTAGAACGTCTTTGCATTCATATTGTGGTTCTCGTTATGTTCACCTGCAAATGGACTCATCTTATGTTAGGGGAGCTGGCAGCATTTTTTTTTCTTCACACTTTCGCCTGTGAAGAAATATTCATTTTGTTTCTTGCTCAAATATTACTAAGAGTTGGTTTGTTAGTATTGGGTTTGAATATTTGTCATTATTGTCATTACATGCTGCCAAGCGACACTTGAAGATATGTCGAAATTGTCGGAATAGTGGCAAACTGTAGTTAGGCCAAACTTTAGAGATAGTAGGTCAGTGTAAGTTGAAAGTCTAGCAGTATTCTGGTACCTTATAAGCTGCAAGAAAGTTTCCAAGCATTACCGTGGTTTGAATACTAAGCTGCACGTTTGATGTATCAGTGCACGAGGATTGTAGTGCACTTAATCACATGAAATGAAATGCAAATGATTGTTTCTATTTTGATACTTAATGATAATAACCATGAGGTGATCCATCAATTAGCCCAAATCAGCCAACTATAACAGCATAATGAACCAAAAGGAGAGGCAGAATGTTCTGCTCATCGATTCTGAGTGCACAGCTATGGTAAATCTCATTCACATCTCTCCCACTCATGCGAGAACCAGCAATGCATCAGTAACTATCATCCTCAATCACTTTGACTTGCTGTTTAGGGACATGCTTGAAATTATGGACAACTTTCTTATAGCCTAGTTGATAGATCTCAGCTTGATCCTACCCATCTCTTCAGAAGCCTATTTCTCATGGCCTCCATTGTTTTGTATTAATATTGGCAACAAATAAGGTCACTTATTGGATGTCCTCATATTACTCTGCCCTCACTCGGGCCAGCCAAAGTATGGTCTAAAGCTTTCTCATTCAGATAGATGTTCTTCCTGTCTCGGTTGCCTGTCCTATTAATACAAGATTTATTATACGGTTTGTATATATATATATTGTCAGGGCAGACTCCTCATCGAACTCATTATACCCACACACAGGAAATCCTCCTGTTCCATGCAGAATACATTTCTGAAACCGATGTCATTGTGAAATGGTGTAGAACTGAGCTGTAGGCTGTTACCTTCACCCGTAGTGTACCGGGTAGATTTAATACCGCTACAGTCAAACTCCATGGAACATTCCAAGCACTACCTTGACTGCACCAGCCAGTGTCCATTCACATGAAGGAAAACTAATACGAGTACTTCAAAACTAGACTACTGTCCCAAACCTTAAAGAAATAGCTGTGCCACCCTAATCGATTTGATATGTTAGGAACTCCTTGTAAAACGGTTATTAGCATTTCAATGTCTTTAAGTATCCATCACTAAGTCTAAGATTCATGATCAATTCCATAAGATTTGAACTAGAAGTTCCCTCTGGCACGGATCTTCCTGGCACAGCCAAGGTTTCACAGTTTTTCTGTCCTAATCAAGATACCAGTGTCTGTGAGGAAGAGCCTGTTCATCAAACGGGATCATGTTAGCCCATCCGAAAAACAGAGGTTTATTGCTTTATAGCCAAGATGCTATCAACAGTTTTTCCCCCAACAATGAACCTCTTCTTTAAGAAATGCTTCTTAGCTTTCTGTCTTCTCAATCTCTGTTTTGTTTGATTTAGTTTTTTAAAGAGAAAGTTGTATAACCGCCTCCGTGGCGCAGTGGTTGGAGCGTCGGCCTGGAGAGCGGAAGTTCGTGTGTTGAAATCCTCGGCCGCATCATGTCATAAGACGTTAAAACATGGTACTTGTTGTTCTCCTGCTTGGCGCTGAGCATTAAAGGGGTAAAGCAAGGACTGGTTGGCTCAGAGTCAGTATAATGTGTCCGAGTGGAGTATCAATGTTCAAACTGCTGCATGATATTCCAGTGAACTAGCACTATAAAGACTGGTGAAATACCCAGACTCGCACAAGCAGTCATATACACATACGCACGTACATACACATGCATACAAGCCGTGTTATGAGCACGTTCTTGAAAACGGCTTTAAACCCGAATTAACAACAACAGCATCAAGTCACTCAGACAAAGCTCCCATCATTCTCATAAAATTCACTAAGTTATCCAGTCACTCAATCACACAAGGCTCACTCACATGAAGCTGTCAATCAAGGCGTACTCACACAAGACTCACTCATAAGGTTTACACACTCATCATCATTCACTCGATATCACTAGGCTCAGGATTAAATTAAAGTATCATGTTCATTGACGCTAAATTTAATTGCTTCTAGAAGACAACTGGATTTCATAAATCTGCCCCATGACTAATCAAATCACGAGTTTTTACCTGATTAAGCCAGAAGGTTGAATTCGTGTCAATCGAACTTAAAGAAATGAATCTTAACACAAAACTTGTAGAGTGGACTTTTTTGGGTCAGTGTTTCATTTCAAATATCATATATCAATTATATTACAGCCTAGAGTCAAATCACTAGGTCGGAAAATCCAAAAACATCCAAAAAGAGTGTATGCATGCAGTCGTATCTCGGCCACATTTTTGATTGTATAGCGAAGTAAAATGAGATAATCATATGTCTATTAGGCTGCGTATCAAATCAGTGTTATTCTGGTAAATTTTCCCCCTGTGGTAATGAGTGAGAGGTAGTGTTCCACACTTTGTAAACAAAACCACCCACACCTCACATTTCCAACTCACACCTGCCGGGATAGATCTGCCGGCAACCAGAATCCAGAATCTCTTAGGAGCGGACATGGTAAAGCCAGGCTCTCACTTCCTCTTGCTCGTTATACAGTCACATACAGTCACATCTGATAATATGTATCTCCTCCTCATTCCCACTCGTCTTTACCTGCTGCTTGTTTTGGCCATTATTCGGCCATGATTGTCATCTTGTAGTAATCCCGACTATTTTCTCAGGGAGCAGCTGATTTGGTGTTCTGCTTTTACTAGGGGTGAAAGTTTCCAAGTTAATGGAATATGTTTGTGTATAATTGTTTAACTGATGGCAACCAGGCTATCTGGGAGGGCAGTTGGAGTTTATAGCTCACAATATTGCACCTGTATGTAATACTGCTAACGAATGTTTCCCACCAATATACTATGGTATTGCATTTGTCTGAATTGAAGAAACTGGTAGGTCTGAGTTATGGTAAAATCATTCAAAAGAAAATTTAAGTTTTACATCATGCTGGATAATATTTTGCTCTTTGAATAATATACAAATGCAAACCTAAATATTTGATGCAAAAATAATAGTAAATAACTACATACACTTTTGGAAAATTCAACCTTTTTCAAAATAACATGCCTGAATAATATGTAGTTCAAAAGTCTTCATGAGCATAATGTACAATATGTAAATAATTTTGTGTCAATCTTTGTTGAAATATTGTGTATACAGTACCTCATTTGTAAAACAAAATGAAGAAGAAAAAAGGAAGAAATATTTGACATTTGTTAAGATCCTAAATACATGTGATCCAGTATACTAAGTATTAAAAAAACCACACACACACAAACTTTATATAAGCATTTACATAATTTGAAATTAGATAGTTGAACAAAATAAGTATCGAAATAAATATGAAAAGCGCAATAAATTTGTTTGTGAAGAATATTGAATACATAAGGAAAATATAGTAAAGATAATTCATTTACAAAAGTACAAGTTCTAATTATTGCTGATTTATGTAAGCTAGATGACGTGTCTCCACTGAAGTGATGTTAACTGGCGTTTCTTGACATTGCGAGTTGTACGGAATTTCCTCTTACCTTGATGCTATTACTCCATAGATGTATTACAAGCGACATCTGCTCTGAATGTTCTCAAGTCGAGGTATGCTTTCACAGATCAGTTCCAGCTTTATGTACGTAGTTGCCATTCGTGCTACCATGCAGACAGGCAACAGGTTGTCACTGCAGGTTGTATGTGAAACTAGCAAATTAGATGTTCACCGTAGAGACTAATGTCAAAGTTATTAAGAGAAAGCAATCCGCCGACATAAAACATGATAGCCTTGACATACTAGTACATAATGAAACAGATCCGCATTGACTACAATGAGAATGTATCATCTCTCGGAGAAGACTTCCGAGATATTAAGTTCATATGTCATTATTTTCTCTCAGTTTCCTGGCTTATACAAATACATACCCTTCACTGTTATGTAACTTTCATCGTGTGAAAAAATACGGTATCTCGTAAGCTGTATTTCTTTTGATATTTCGGAAAGCAACACAGGTTCTATCAGAATATGATACCTTTGTTGTCATTAAATATTCATCATTAACTTGTTCATATATTGCCTATGGAAATACTGTCATATAGATTTCCTTTGTATATATTATTCAAGGTAAGCTATCTTCTTGACATTGCACAAACATGCTTTCTTAGATGCAATTCCGAATTATTGCCATTCACATTATTATCATCATAATTTTCATCATCATCATCATCATCATCTGACAATTATATAGTTGTCATGTCAATATTTGATTATTATTTCACGGGTTCACCACATCTATTTTCGATGATTAGTTTGCAATGTCATGTAAATGCAGAAATGGCAGTGCATCTGTATTTACAGAGTAATCAATGTTTGTATTTAGTCACAAACATACCTAAATTAGATCTATCTTGCCAAATTTATCAATTTAGGGAAACCCACGTATATAACATGAACCATGCAGGTGATTAACTCTGGAAAGTAGGTAGGCTATTGTAAGCATTACATACAATTACAAGATTTAATATCAATAATACACCAACAGCTCACCATATACAGTACTAGTAGGTCAATTTCTATTTCGATAGCTTACGACCAATAAACATTGGTAAAACATGGTTTTGCCATAAATAGCCAATTATATAAAAACATGGTGAGGATACGAACTTGGGAAAAGTTCCCCATTACCTTGGAGGCCAGGACGAGTTAACTCCCTTGCCCGCTAGGCTGTACCTGTCACTACTGCTTTTTGCCTAGTTCAGGAAGAACGACAATTTCGAAAACTCAAACATCCTTTCCGATACAAGACGGCGCGCCGAAACCTCAGCCAACTGTAGCTAAGCTTTCCATATATTTTAATCTATTCGATATATAAACACACACGTTTCCGATCCGTATTATGTAATAATTAACTTTGAATAACTGTCGCTGATCGAACACGTGTTATGGCATTTGTTGTTGCGCCTGACACGCATGTTTTATGTGAATGTTGCCGCGTCGGTACCGAGACCAACCCCTGTCTGATATGCTGTGGGTGGCTCTTGGAATTAAGGTTTCGTCGACCAGAAGCAACACTTCCAGATCCTGCCCGAGTTTACAAAACTTTTTAAGTACGATTTCATGCTCAGACTCGGATATTATATGGAGATTTGTGAACAAAACCTTGAGTTGAGCATGGAATCATGCTTAAAAAAAAGGTTTAGTAACCTCTGGGCCTGGAACACTTGCCTCGTCAACCTTCGGTACCACTGACAAGTCTGTGAGGCAAGGAGGGATCCGTAAAATTGTCCAAATATTCGTCTCCCTCTTTGGTCTTCAAGGCCAACGGGGGAACATTTTCTCCTTTTATGATTTACATTAAATCAAGACACAGGTAATATATTTTGATGTCATTGTTATTAATACCAATGAAGACTAAGCCAGTAGTGTAAGCCGTTGTTTCTTCAGTAAGGGCTAGCATTCCCTTTGCTTAGTCCCTGTATACATCCAGGTGACAAACTGGAAGTGATATCGGTCTAGATAAGTGTTAAATGAGGAAGATCCATCCTCATAATCTGATAACCTGTCCTAACCCACACACTCTGTTGAAGGCTCCAGATTCAAAATGCCTGGGTACCTGCCAATGTAGATTACTCATGCACATATCAGTACATCATCAGCAAGCAGAAATTACGTTCATACTTAGCCAGCTCCCTCACAACTGCAGGTACAGTTACAGCACTACTACACATCTGCAATGGTCTGACTGGAAGGAAAGCAGTCATTTCAACGCATCATTCTCTAATGAGCCATCGTGGACCCTGTTGCACAAAAGCAATTGTAACTACAACTATTGTAGGGCCTACAATTGGAGTTCCAACTATTGTAGCTCTACGAGTGTTTCGTGCAACAGGGGTCTGGCATAACCAAGCCAGAATGTAAGTGTAGGTGTATACTATATACAGATATACATATACGTTTTCCGAGAAAGTGTGGTTGTATCGGAAATGAACCTACATTTTTTCAGACATTATTTTTTTTTAATACTTTTAGGATAAAGTGTAGAATACTAGTATGAGAAATAAACCTACACCTTCTCTTGACCCAGTTGTATATTATGCATTTCATGTACCCTGAAATTAATGAAATACATTTGCCCGAACCTGGTATCGAACCAGTCAAAACAGCTCTCGAGTCCAGTGTCGGGACCAATTTGGTGCCTGGAAGCTACTCGTAAGACGATTCGTTACCAGTGTTATCATCACTGAGGCAAGAAAGTCGCGTGACTTCCAAACTCGCCTCCAACTCAGTACCGGTATATCACAGCTCCGTAAACAATGATGTCACCACAAGTGCTACAGCAAGATCTACAGCAAGATCTACTACTATTAAAAATTGACATAAGCAGAAAACCAGTAAGGCATGAATGCTCCACCTCCATGGAGTTGAAGTTGGAGCATCAGCACGGAGAGTTGAACATCGGAGGCTTTTTACGACATTTAAATGCTGGAAACTAGCACATTTGGGAAGTACTATTGCCTTTGAATGTCCTTTAGGAAACTACTATGCCACTGATAGGAGCATCATTTGACCAACACTGTGTCTGAGTGACCTTCAATACAAGGTTAAGGTGACATATGAAAGGTGTTGTTTGAATACAGGACCGATTTCACGGAATTGAGATTCAAAATACTACTAAGATATGTAGAGATTTTCAATTTATCTCAGTATCAATATAATATAGAGATTATTTTATATATATATATATATCACTTTAGAATATCACTAAATATGAAGTTTCTTTCCCAACGATGTGGCTTTCGTGTCTGCAATGTGATTTTGTGTGTGTCATATGGCTTTTGACATGTATGCATTTCTTTATGTTATCAGTTATTGTTAACATATAATGATCTCTGTATCGCAAATTGTTCCAATAAGCAATTGGTAAGGCCCATCTCTGCTACCTCGGAATTGTAATCCCAGACGTGAAATACAGTGGACCCTCCGGTTTTCCCGACCATCAACAATCTGAAGTGTAACCAAACATTTTACTATATAAATGGCATCAATATTCCGATGATTCGGTTTCCGCATTTGATCGGTCATAACGTGCAACCAAAGTGCACAACTAACGGTAATTTGCGTTATCTCTACGACTGATCTGATGGTAGATGATTTATTCCAATCAAGGCTTAATTAGTATGTCTGCAGTTGCAAGCAGCAAGTCAGCGAATATAGTCGTAAGCCTAATTGGTTTGTTTTGTCAACACGTTTTCACTTCATTTGATGAACACAATCTTGTGAGTAGCAATCAACACTGTTTTGGGTCAGATGAAACCGCCTATTCATGCATACTCGTTGGAAATGAGTGAATTTGAATTCCTGCAAAATGACGGCAAAATATGAACACATGGAAGAGGCTCTATATCTTCCATTCTTTACCTACAGCGATCGACTTTTCAGCTTCCTTGCTTCCAGAACCGCTGTAGCCCTAAGACCAATGTTTACATTTTCGGTGAGAGCTCTCTCGGTGAGGAAGTTCAGAATGTCGTCATAATTCGTACATGCTGTCAACCAATTGCAGTTCCCCTACAGTTAACGACAGAATAGAACTCAAGACGAACATTTATCCACTTGGATAAAACTGGACTGTTCTATCGGTTGGCACAAAGTCCAAGTCAGTTGCTGGTATGAAATTATCAAAGAATATGATTACCATTTGTAATTCCAAAATTGAGACATCTCATTGTTTTGGTAGAGACTTCAATCCTATAAACATCGGAACTCTTCTGTGATTGGCTGAGAAGTTTTGATAGACAAATGCCAAACATTAAGCCTGGCCAGATTAGAAATTCCTCCTCCACTGAATGTGTTGCGATCGGTGAAATTTATCAGTTGCTGATTCATTTTTTTCATGTTTGGTGTTCTATTATAATTATAGTATGTACTTTTGTGATTGAACATCAACATGCACATCATTTGTTTGTTTGTTTAAATCGCTTTGTAAACAAAGGGAAGTAACTCTCCTCAAATACCAACATTCAGACATGCGACCAATTTGCTATCAGACCGATTTGCGCGTGAAATGGGGCCGTGCGGATTATTGGGTGTCCACTGTAGACCAATTTCCAATTTAATAGTACTTTTGAGACAGATGTCGGTATCGACTGACGATGTAAATGCACACCATTCAAAAATTGTCTGGGAGACAATCGTTAGCTAGTGTACAAAATTGATTCTGGATAGTATAGGTTTCCACTATTTGAATTTTCAATATAGTTTTCATTCCCTTCTAATGTTAGCATTTTATATTGTTAAACAATCTCTGCGATTATTTTTCTTAAGGGCGACCCCCATATGTCACAGTGATCTCTTAAAGTATGTGACAGCCAGTGAACGAAAACAGGTCTAGCGATAAAAAGTTGTGATGCCACTACAGGCATAACCACGAGATAAGCTTTTATCACCCAATACTGGGTTTCGCAGGAGATATCGCTTTCAAATA
>JAULBO010121439.1:3347-18341 GCA_032355325.1 Clypeosectus delectus | reverse complement strand
CGGATCGGGAAAGCATTACTCAATGAATAGCATTCAGTCCGTTGCGATTCTCTATCATTTGTAAAGGAATTAATATAGATGTGTATTTCCCGATCCGGGCTATATAACGAGATGGTCAACGAGATTGCCGATAAATAACACTGATGGATGAACACATAATATTATATTTGTACGTAGGAACGTGTAAAGAAAGGTACGTCTGGGAAAAAACATGAATGGAGGGCTCGTCGGTCGCATTTAATTTATTACGCATTTATGTCGAAAATCAGGAGGTCGCATTAAACTAGTGACGCATTAATTTCGTGATTTACAGTATATATGTATCTTACAAATATTTCTGAAAGTCATATTTTCTCAAAAATTGGCTTGATATTATACACATTGTTTTTGTAGTTTCCAACATCACCATGAACATTTTATGAACAACAGTGCTTCGTACGACTCTTGTAGCATCATCACATATTGGTGAAAGGCTCCCACAGTGGTGTTGGGCAACAATTCACCCACTTGTTGTAGTTCCTTTACATGAATGCCTGGTTTTCTGTTGCAGGCAATAGAGAGAAATGCATTCCTGGAAAGTGAGTTGGATGAAAGGGAAACTTTGTCAGAGACGGTACAGAGGCTGAAGGATGAAGCCAGAGGTATGTATGCAAGACTGTGCATTCTTGTGCCATTGTCCAATTTTCAGACTTATGACAGGAGTAATTTTAGTAGCGACACAATATAGACAATTGCGTGATCCCACTTTCAGACTTGGGACAGTGTCCCAGGAGTATCGTATTTTGGTATCAACACAATATTGACAATTGCGTGATCCCACTTTCAGACTTGCGACAGGAGTTGGACGTTCGAGAGAAGCAGGAGTTGATGAGCACGAGCTGCGAGTCGATGGAAGGCAGCATGACGCTGATCCCCGGCACAGACTCCAGCAATGGGCCGACGCCGCGCATGGCCGACAGTGGATACAGTGGGTCGAGACTCCTCTCTGCCGCAGTGCCTCCGTCTCCCTCTACTCCTGTGGGTAGAGGTAAGATGCAGACACTGCCCCACCCGCCTGCTCGCTGCCGGTCACACGGCCGGCCGCCTGCTTGTGTGCTTTACCACGGTGCTTGTGTTGTCACTTTGTTTTGGTATTCATTTCGTCCTTGTCATGTGTATCTTATTTTCAGCATGCTTGAATCTGGACTTAGAGATAGGACACATAGAGCTAGATGCATATAGGACATGTTTGTCTGTATGGTATAGAGTGAACAGAGATGAGAAATGTTTGTCTGTAGGGCACGTTTGAGATTGAGAACATATTTGTCTGAAACTCGGAATCTTATTTTGGTTTTAACTTAGTCTTTGTGTGATGATCGTGTCTGTATTTGTCTATTTGATGATATTGTTTGTATGATGTGTATGGGAGTTAAAGAATTGCCAAGTAGTCGTGCCACCCTTTCTCCAGGTTATTCATAATAACAATACCTTAGTTACATTCCCATGGTCGATACTCACGGCCGGGGCGACCCACAGAAGCGTGACAAAATCATGGTTAGATCCTGTATGCTTTCTTATGATAATATGTAATCAGGCAGAATATGTATTGAGTATGACAAGCATCCTGGCAATTTACATAAATGGGATTTTTGTGTGAGAATTGTCTATCATATAAGTAACTAATCATTAGATAAAATTATTAACAGTCATTATTGTCCATCACTAGTTGAACGTAACATTTATGCCACCAAATGTAATTGTAGCATGGTTTGAACACAAATCCTCTATCCTCCAGTAATGAACATATAGTCCTCTATGTTTAACCATGTTCTTAGATGAGCCAGCGTAGAGATAAAGTTTTCACTAATACAATCATCACGTATGGGTGAAATATTCTCGCAGTGACATTAAACAACAAATCAATCAATCACTAATACAGACTCGGTATGTCACGTAAACTGGTTAGACCTGTAGCAGGATGTGGTGTACACTCCCAGAAGACCTCGTCCGGAGCATTTCTCATCCATATTTTATAGCATCTTCATCGCTTGTCATGCTTCATCGCTCACCTTCTCTTGGCATGTTGTTATACATCACACGAGCAGTACTTTATATTACGCGGCTACTTTTAGTTCGGCATTGTCGGATAGAATAATACAAGCTTCCTTGTCCAGTTCAAACGGTTGAAACGGTCGCTATTGCATTTAGAAATAACTCTTTGGTAAATTTATAGAACAGAAATGCAGGGGTGGGTTTGGAAACAAAACTGTTCGCTTTGTCATCAACGTTCTCTAAGTTTCGATCGTGACCTTACATTACATCACCTGCTGTACAGGGAAGATCCATCGTAACCATGGTAACTGTTTAAATATACCAAATTTCACTGTTGTCATAAAATTTAGATTTTTGGAAATGTTAATTTCTAGTTGTCATGATTGGTGTTTTGGTGTCTTTAGACCTCGGTGTAAAACCTTTCTAACACAGGCTGACAGCTAAGAGTAGCCCAGCTGTTTGTTAACTTGCATGTTTACAACTTCTGTAATCTGTAGATCTCTATCCATAGTATATCTTATCATGTCGTGTGTGCATGTCTCACAAGTTTCAGCTTGTCGTAAGCATGGCTGTAGTCTTCATACATTACCAATGACATTACCATATGTACAGAAATAGTATTCACTGCTTTGTGACAAGTTATTATTTAAAGGAACTTTACAATAATTTTGTAAAATTATCATTTAAATTTATTTTTGGTATTAAATGTGGGTTTATTTTGTATTTATTTGTATCTATATTTTTTAGGTCAAATTGTGATATTTTGATTATTTTAAATTTTGTTTTAAAGTTAATGCATTTCTAAGTAGGGAAAACAATGTTCATATGAAAATATCGTTTTAAAAGTTCTCGGACAATTTTTTATTTTATTTATTGTTACGAAAAAAAACAGTCCCAGTGAAATAATTCCAGTATTTGGTCATATCAGCAACTGCAGGAAAGTATGCAGTAGTGACTTCACAACCGGACCGGGATTGACGTTAATGAAGAAGCTATTGTGCATTTCACTGTAACATTGCAATTCTAGGACATCAAAATTCCGTACACGACATAGCGTAGCCTAGGAATGAGCAATGGCGGAGGTTATCACATTATGCCGGTTGTGATGTCACAAGTTTTATAGATCGTCCAGTTTTCATTCACTGGCTGTCACATACTTCAACAGTGCAGTATGGAACACTGAGGTCGCCGTTATGAAAAATAATCGTGGGTATTGTTTAACATAAAATGCTATTATTAGAAGGGAATGAAAACAATACTAGTATTAAAAATTCAAACACACGAAGCAAAACTGTGGACTACCTGAATGTATATAACACTAACAGTAGCCATATTGAATACCATAGGCAGTTTGCCATTGTTTGTCAAATATGATTTCTATAGTCTGCTGTGTAGTAACGTAAGTTGAAGCTAGATAACTTTACAAGGCCAGAAATTAATCAAGTAACTTGATATGATTTGCATACAGTACCAGGAACAATGTACCGTAATGTATATATTACAATGATTTTTTTTGAAACTTGATATTTCAACAGAGCATCATCCTAAAACGGATTAAAACATTTTAGCAGTTTGAATTGTTCTTTTAGTAAGAATGTCGGATTTATGGAGATTTTGAAGTATGTTTTATGACATTTGACACCGTTGGAACAATAGTAAAAATATGTTTTAATATGACTTATTATAATAAGTAAAACATTAATATTATTTGTTTTAAATGTTTACATGTCAAGTGAGGATTTATACAATTTTTGGATTCTACTAAACATCGATATACTAGTACCCTTCAGTAATGAGTAATACTCAGACAGTGTAGTTAGTCAATTGCAATAATCGAGCATCTGTTTCCCCAAAAAGATCACAGTTATCGTATGTCAGTGGCACTGCATACTTTAGCCCCCAAAATAACAGTTTATCCTGTTACAACATGTAGAATAGTGTATGAATCTCTACAGAGCTTCCACTACCACAGCCGTATAGCTAATCAGCCTTAAGACCACTCTGTGCTCTCCAGTCTTTTCGCTAATACATGTCAGTGTTCGAAATTAAGAAAATAATGCCGGGGGTCTTTCTCCATTGGCGCAATGTTAATGGTGGTCCAGTCTGTAATTTGCAGTGGTTCACACAGATACCTTTAACATTGCAGTTGTTCAAATGAGCCCCCGGACACTCTTTAAATTCGAACACTGCATGTCCAATGACTGCCATCCTTACTTATGCTCATCAAATCATCAGCATGGCTCAATGTATTGCCTCCACCTCGCCCCTAACTGTCGACTCGTGAATGTCATGGTCCGGCTTGTTGAATGACACCTATTTTGCTTTGCAGGAATCCCAAGCACGGGTTCATCGTCCGGCACGTCGCTAACTCCTGCGGCGCGAATCTCGGCCCTAAACATTGTCGGAGATTTGTTGCGGAAAGTGGGAGTAAGTAGTTTTGACTGGCGAAGATTGTGGTCGTTTGCTTGTAGTGTATCGTTCTTGGTAGTTATTCTAGTTTGTCCTCCAGTAATCCACGACCTGTTGCATGACTTAACATTGACTGCTTTCTTTTTACTGCTGTTAGTGTTTCAAGTTTTCGTCATTAATGATGTTGTGCACATACCACCTCATTACCATTTCTGTCACGAACTGACCAAACGTACAACTAACCCCCTCCCTGATGGGTTCATCACAATAGCTGTTGTACAGGGCATTTCTGTCACGAACTGACCAAACGTACAACTAGCCCCCTCCCTGCTGGGTTCATCACAATAGCTGTTGTACAGGGCATTTCTGTCACGAACTGACCAAACGTACAACTAACCCCCTCCCTGATGGGTTCATCACAATAGCTGTTGTACAGGGCATTTCTGTCACGAACTGACCAAACGTACAACTAGCCCCCTCCCTGCTGGGTTCATCACAATAGCTGTTGTACAGTGCATTTCTGGTTACCCACCGCAGGGAGAAAGTTAAATGAAGGAATACGAGTAAAGCCAGATATATACGATTAAACCTAAACTTGTTTATCAGGTTTACGTGCATGGAAATTGTGGATCTGAAATGTACTGTGATGTCTGTTTCTAGACAAGAGTGTATTTCATGTTCCATTAGTCATTGCCCGTGTTTCACAAGGTAATACCGATGAGTGTGACGTAAAAACAGGACACCTACTTTTGTTTGTTACATGCATGTAGCGTTGTTTAATATTGTTTTTACTTAGCCTGGATATTGTCAGCGTTTGAAATGACCTAGAACATTACCCTGACCTCATAGACATATTTGAGATTATGAATGTACACACGTATTGAGCAGGACGGTGAACATTTCAAACAATGATATAATACGCCGGTTGAGGCCACCATCTGCATCCGATCACTGGCCGCCTCATACCACAAGACGTTAAATAATGGTACTGGTCGCTCAGAGTCGGCTTAATGTTCAACCTGTGGCATGATATTCCAGTCAGCTAGTTCGTAGAAATCCAGACTAGTACAACAGACATACATATTCATGCATGCAAGCCGTGATATAAGAGCAAGAATCTTGAAACGGCTTTAAACTCCAATTCAACAACAACTACAACAGCAAATCCTACCATGAGTGAGTGGGTATATCTGAGTGTGGTATCAATGTTCAACTACTGCATGATATTCCAGTGAGCTATTTTGTTGTATTGGTGTGTTTTCGATGTAGTAATGCCACTAATGGTATCATTAGTCGGTAGAAATATGTTACAAACTATTAGTTTTCGGTACAAACTATTTTCATCTGTGAAGTTGATGACCTATCTATAAAAAAACTGTAGCATTTCCTATTCAACATAAATGGATGATCTTGAAGTTTTTATTGCAAGCAGAATACCAACTTAACAATGACATATGTCTTGATTTCAGGCTCTCGAAACCAAACTGGCGTCGTGTCGAAATTTTGTAAAAGATCCGCCTCGCAGTGGTAAAGGAACGGTGGACTCACCACGGTGAGTCTCTCTCCATGTTCCCAGTAGGTCGATACAGGCCGGCACAGGCGGGCACAGGCGGGCACAGGTCGGCACAGGCGGACACAGGCCAACACCTGTATGTTGATCCACGTTTTTAATACTGCCAGGTCCGTTGTTCGTGGCAGTTAATCCTCCAGCGTGATCATGATAGGATGCGCTGTCTGTAATGTGCCATATTTGGCTTGTCAATACCAGTGGATATTGCAGGCCCCGGGGTTACTAACTTTTTTTATTCTCGGTTTTGTTCATAAATATGAATATAATAGCTGAGTCTGAGCATGCAATCGTACTAAAAAAGTTTAGTAACCTCGGGGCCAAGTTTCATATTGCCCTAAACTGACAAAGCGTTATGTAAACTGTATAACATCTTGATGGTGGTTCTAAACCCCATTCAAAATAACTTTAAAAAAGAAAGAAAATTAAAATAGAATAGAAATAATTAAAAATTAAAAAAAAACTTCATCCTTGACCAGTAATCCTTGACCAGTAATCCTTGACCGCTACTGATTAATTTCAGAGTGAAGAGGATCAATCGTGGCGGGACGGTATCCTCCCAGCACAGCATGAAGATCCCTGTCTCGTGAGAGAGTGAAAGAGAGTTGCAGTCTTGATGGGACTAGCAAGTAGTCGTCGTGTCTAGTCAAACCATACAGTGCATTTACTCTTCATCGGCGTTGTGACGCGCACGTACATGCCGGCAACCCAGTCATGTACACGCGGTCATTGTCGTCCTGGCACCATCGCTGACTAGACCAACCAATGACGTATTCATTTGTCTCCTCGCACTTTGGCTTTCTGTCTACGGAAGGTGTTGGACTAAGAAATAAAGCGTCGAATATTGGTGAACACCTGCTAAACTGCAGAAATGATCTAACATCCTGGTGTGGGAAGGTTTGGCCTAACTCAACAAAGTCTTTCAGATCTTAACGTTTCCATGATTCATTATGCCAATGTTGTAGATTGCATTACATTTTTAACATTCGATATATGTTGTGTCCTATTTGTATCTGTATTGCCATCAGGTTATACCTATAATTAGATTTGCGCGTGAAGTCTGGCAAAACTGAATTTTATGCTTATGTGTCCACATGCATACTGCTCGATAGGAAGTGGGGTATTTGATGGTTATTGATGTTGACACGCGTGAGGAAAAATGTACAATCAACATGAAAATGAAGAAATCCAGGTTCTCTGTGACGACATTAATATATGAGAAATACTTGTACACCCTGTGAGTTGTCATCTGTGACCACGTTTATAGATGAGAAATACATGTACACCCTGTGAGTTGTCATCTGTGATGGGAAGAAGGTTTTACATTTTTAGAATTTGAATTGGCCTAATGGATTCTGCAATCTTCACATTGCTTCGACTTTTTATCATAAGAGTGAATTTGGTAGAGGTGGGTTTTTGGGTGGGTGTGTGTGTGAATTATGTATGACTATTTCTTTTACATTTCTTTGCTATAGTTGGACACTGTCGCAACTGGGTGAAAGATTTCTTCGCAATGTTAAACTCCATATTCATTGATTCACACAGTCAATATATATATTAAGAGCTCAAAAGTGCTTTTAGAAAATCCCTTCCGAAAGACATGTTCATATGTATGGAGTTTTATGTCACCGCCATGCTAAGCCTATGTTATTCAGTTGAACCCAAGATTACCTTGCAATATGTTTCCAGAATCATTTCACACAACGATTCTTTAGTAGCTAGAGCGTCGGCCCGGAGAGTGGAAGGTAATGTGTCCAAATCCTCAGCCATGTCATACGAAAAGATATTAAAAGATGGTACTTGTTTTTCCCCTGCTTGGCGCTCAACATTAAAGGGGTAAAGCAAGGACTGGTCAGCTCAGAGTCAGTATAATGCGTCTGAGTGGAGTATCCATGTTAACTGCAGCATGATATTCCAGTGAACTAGCACTATAAAGACTGGTGATATACCCATACTAGCACAAGCAGTTATATGCACATACACACATGCATACACTACTGTACATAAAAGCCATGATATGAGCACGTTCTTGAAATCGGCTTTAAACAACAATCTTTGCCAAAACCATGATTTCATGAGCAATCAAATGATCATGTTGATGTTTTATAAATTTTCAGAAAATTATGCCTTCTAAATGCAAGATACTGTAAATCATAAAACGTTAACGAATTTAACGAGTTGCTCTTGGACGTTAACATTTAATTCGCTACTATTTTTTGCCGAGTACTAGTATTCTGTAGATGTACATGTGTATGCCATGCTCCCGTTAACATTTTATGACGCCAATAGGTCGATAATCCACAAGTCGCTAAAGTTTAATGACGCTAACATTTTATGATTTACAGTAGTAAACTTTAATCAAAGCCAATACATGATTACAAAGCATGGCTGCGTAGAATTGGTTACTTCGTGACTTGCCGTGCTTTATCTCCAGTAACTCATGTCATCTTCTTCACTTCCAATCAGACTCCCTGTCGCTCTCTCATCATCATTGTAATCAAATTACGATTAATCTTCTCCCTTGTTTGAATAATCTGTTGTATATATCTCTGGTCGCCTACAGATGATTAAATTAATACCTATGGCTATTGTAGATGATTTTCCATAGCTTTTTATTTAACGTGATGAAATTTCGGGTGAAAGTAATAGACGGTGTACATCTTGCTTCATGATAGGGTATTGTAATTACAAGACTTCTTTTTAACCATCATGTTTTCACGTTAATATGTACTTAATGGGAAGGCCATATTATATACTATATATGTAACATATACTTCATTAAAAAACATTTATTCATGGAAATAATTCATTTGTAGTTTAACCATGTTTTATTTATTTCCCATATCACTTCATCCGCAATACGAACGCATGCTCAATTTTATTTTAAAAAATCACTTACTTGTGTTGCTACAATGCATCCTTTTATTATTCAAGCAGATAGGCCACCCTGCGTTTTGCCAGACTTCATGAAATGGGGTGGGGTGGGACGGTCGAGGCTCTCGGCATGGGGTGGGGCCTGGGGGTGGGTGGGGCATGGGCTCCACCTTCTTCAGCATCATTTAACCCTCTGTAACCACCCAACAATGTGTTTGCTTTGTATAATAGGCTGTGTTAATGCTTCAATATACAAAGACTTGTTCAGCAAAAATATTGTAAATGTAAACCTTTTCCCTGCTATGTTAATTAATCATTGCTGGTCAATCCTCTCCCTGCTGGTCAATCCTCTCCCTGCTGGATTTTAACACAACCTCCTGTGGTTTACCTAACAGGGCAAATGTTCAGACGCCCGACGGGTAAGCAGGAAACGATCTTGCATGACTCAAAGATGACAAAATTCAAACAGCTTTGGCAAAACCATGTTGCCAATCTTGCCAAAATCAATCTTGTAATATCTTGCCCGTTTGCTAAACTATGGGTATTCTAATATTGAATCCACTTAGTGCTATATCGGAAAACGGGTCGGGTGTGCCCCATAGAGAAGCGATTAGCCCAGCAGACGGAAGGTTGTCATACAATTGTATGTGAAATTTACCTGATTATGTGACTTTGTGATTGGTGTTCTATAAAACGCACACTGTGGCTTCCTAACTGGTGTCGCCTAGGGGTGTGTTTCAGCTTACCCAACACTGCTGTCCTTTATTTTCTACAAATACCGTAGTACTTCGCAGAACGGCGGGACAATGTTGCTTTCCCTACAATACACTACACCGTCGAAAGGTAGTCGTGCGTAGTACTACGTATGCTGGCTGAACGGCTTCCTTAGTACTATGCAGTAAATTGTTGGGTGAAATATTCCCGCAGCGACATTGAACTCCACCGCCTCCGTGGCGTAGTGGTTAGTGCGTCTGCCTGGAGAGCAGACGATCGTGGGTTCAAAGCTTATAACGTCTTTTGGAATGACGTGGCCGAGGATTGTTCCCTTGCTTGGCACTCAGCATTAAAGGGGTACAGCAAGGACTGGTCGGCTCGGAGTCAGTATAATGTGTCTGAGTGGAGTATCCATGATATTCCAGTGAACTACGGTAGCAATACATGTATAAAGAAATACCCAGACTAGCACAAGCTGTCATATGCACATTACACACATGCATACATTACATACAAGCCTTGATATGAGCACGTTCTTGAGAGCGGCTTTAAACCAATTAACAACAACAGCAACAGCAACAACATATAACTCCCATCATCATTCACTATGGAGTAGCAGTGCAATGGAAGGCAGAACAGACCCCTAGTGTATCAGTATGTACATGTATGTATAACGAACCCTTAGTGTTTCACAGATTGCCTGTAACATATGCATGTTGGTGTGATCCTGTACTGGGAAATGCCTGGTCAGTGTCTACAGCATAGCGTAGTGAGATGGCACTGCTCCAGGTAACCCAACAGTTCCATGTTAAACCACTAATATTATACTGTACCGTGCTCTTTGGTATTTCAGCCACAGCATTATATGGGTATCATGCTAGTATATGTCGATATAATTATATAAATATTACCTGGCAATTTTTAATTACCCTAAATAACTAAGGTGGATAATACACAACTTAGTTATTATTTTAGTTCTATTCAAGCTATATATTATCATATTATTACATATATATAATTTATATTGTGTGTGACCAAATATTCAACTTCTTTATCATGGTAAGCATTCATTCCAATTCATCATCCAACCATTTGAGATTATCATCAGTTACATGTATATATACTGTACGACAAATAACTCGAATCGGTCCTATTTTAGGTCAGAAAACTGCTTAATCGTTTATTTAGAGAATATTATAATTGTACGAAATTGGAATACATGATACATGATATATGAAAACACTTGTCGTAAAACCATATGGCACGTGTTTTCAAGGCTAACCTAATTCCTGTAGTGATTTCGAAATACTTAGTAATTAACAATGCTGCGTAAGCTTTAGCCTATTATGATAACGACGTTGATATTCCCACCACTTTCCCTATCTGCAAGAATGTACATTGTGAGGTTACTGCCGAGTGCAGAAGGCGAAACCAAGTCAAAAAGAGAAAAGTTTGACCAAAGTCATCTGTGAGTTAAGTTGAATTTTGACACCAATTGTATGACAATATTATATATCTGTGTGCAACACGACATTCCATGTCTCTTGTAGTCGTACATTTAAAAAAAAAAAAAAAGGATTAATTCTGCTGTCTTTCTATGTTTTTGTTTTGTTATTTTTGTCTTTCAGGTAATTCAACAGTTAACAATAATGTTTTGCTTACTCAGCATAGCAAAGCAGAAATAGTGAACACACAGAGACTGGCGTCATTTAGTCTAAGAATTGTGTATGTTAACTAAAAACTGAAAAAGAATGGGTACGGCGACATACATGTATTCCGATTTAATTTAAATACAGCATGTCGGCTGCATAGGTAGATACACCAATGGCTTTAAATACCAAGAACTGTTGTTAATGGTACTTACCCATGTTACCAGACAGCTCAAGTTAAGATACTTGTCCTAAAATGTTTATTAGATACTATTTTTATATATTATTATGGAGTACAATCTGAGAAGCTGTAGGTAGGGATATACTAGTATGCAATGTCTAATGAATACATAACACACATGTGAATACACTATGAGCTCGTTTTAGAAAGTGGCTTTAACCCCAATTCAATAAGAAAAACGTCTCGTGTATTGAGTAGCATAGCAACATAAGTAAGTGCCTGCCAGCGGAACTTTAACCCTGTCCGTGCTGGAGTATTCACAGTCGCAGTTGTATCTGGCATCTACGGTTGCCTACCAGCAGGGAGAAAGTTGAAGGCGGTATCCATTGTGCCAATAATAGGTATTAAATTTATAGCACATTGGCAAGATTCTCACTTCGCATGTAGTAATGTTTGTTTAACATTTGTACAGTGCCAGTGAGCAGCTATAAGCTGAAAATTAGGCGCTATATAAATACGTACATTATAATTATTATTATTATTATTTAATTCAGTTATATCCTGTTATTTTGCCAATAATTTAAATGTTTGTTACACTGAAAGGCCACTAGTATTTGTGAAGAAAAAATGAACACTTAATCTGTTGTCATATGCAAATATATACTAGTAGGTACTTCCTGAAAATAATTATTCAAGTCTTTCCAGTTTAAATGTGTTTAATATGTTGATTTGAACTGAAACAACTATCTTAGTTGGTTGATAAATATTCTGTGGGAATCTTGTTTCATTTGCCATTTCATCTCATTGTCCTTTCATCATAGTAATCGTTTTCATCTACCTCAGTTTGTAAATAGTCTTCTCTGCTTTCGCAAAACAGGATTCTTTAACCATCAGAGATAGTATCAACTTTCAGACAACTTCTCGAAATAACATATTTTCTTTAGAAGTGAAAATACAGCCAAAGAAGATGCAATTTTTGTAAATATAATAAAGTTATTATCTTTCAAAATTTCATCTTAGTTGAATTGCAATATACACAGTGGGTTTGAAAGTTGGACATCCTTTGTATATTGCTTCCTACTTTGTAGATATCTTAGACTTGGCTTCTCTGTGATCAGCTGATGCCCTGGATATGTATCGAAACTTTAAATCAAATTAAATTGATTATGAAAAACATTTCATTCCAACAAATGTGTAGACTAGAAAGCCACACTAACAACCGATTGTAAATTAATTGTTGTGTATATTTTGAACGTAAATATCTACTTATGTAAAAAATAAAATGTCAAATATTTTTAATACGAACAGTCACACACAGGTTGTAATAATCTTTGACAAACAGAAGTATAAGTGAAAATGAGTCTACAAGCTGTTCATTTTCTCATTCGATCACAAACATTGCTAATATACTATTGTGTAAGATATGAATGCAGTCATTGAGCAAACACTGGTCTACAAGCTGTACATTTTCAACATGAACTTCCAACACTGGTAATACAAATAGAATAGATAATGGAATATCTGATTTCGTTAGCGATGCATAGAAAGTTCTGTTTGAGATAGCTTTTGAATAACCAGTAAATAAAATCCTAGTTTAGTGTTTAGTCTAATTAATTGAAAATAAAATCTAATTAATTTATATCCCACGACCTTCCTTTGCCTTGGTAGTGTCACGATTCAGTAGTCAGTACTACGAAAGCTTTGTGAAAAGGGACCAGTGATTGTGTTGGTTTCAGTGCTAATCATGAAGTCGTTTGTTTCTATTGTGAGCTGTGTACACCACACCAATCTGCAGGCTGCTGGATCACCCAAAAAATGCTTTTAAATAAACAAATACCTAATCTAAAGTGCGATTGTTTCGAGTTTTTAATATTTGCCAAAATTGCGACTGCCTCTGTGGTGGAGTGGTGAGAGTGTCGGCTCACAGAATGGAAGGTAGATGGGTTTCATCCCTGGTTCCATACTACCAAAAGACGTTAAAAGATGGTACTTGTTGTTCCACTTCTTAAGTAAATGCAAAGACTGGTTTCGTCTCAGAGACAGTATGGTGTCTCTAATTGGGATATCCATGTTCAAACTGTGGCCTGATATTCCAGTTAGCACTATAAAACTGATAGAAATCCATATTACTACAAGTACACCTACATACATATACTCGTACATGTGCAGGAATCGAACCAATTCAACCAGATGCCATGAATTTAATTTGTTGTTTATGTAAGATGTCCATTGGTATGAGATATACCGTTCATATTTTGACAAAGCTGGTTACAGAATGACGAAACACAAAGCTAGGAATATTTGACATGTATTTAATACCTCCTGAAGAACATTAATTAAACATTTCATGGCATGCACAGGCATTCGATATACATCAAGAGCACTCAAAATGGATGTAGAAAGACGGATGTAAAGAAATAATGACTAGAACGGCTTGTAGGAATGCATGCTTTCCCGTTGAAGAACTCCACACACTACTGCCCTGTGCAGATGAGCGTGGAACAGCCAAGTGCTCGAGTCAGCCAGAGACTATGACACAACTGTTGTATTCCCAGGTACTGTACACATTTTATTATTTGTTAACTCGAGGCACGATGCAAATGAAAATACATCATGTTCATAAAAACTCAAATGTTTGTAGATGGGCACAAGACTATTTAACCTTCACCCTGCTGTAGGCAACAATGGATGCCCCATAAATACATCGGTGATTGTGATTAATTCAGCAAGGCGAAGGGTTAAAAACCCGGGGGGATTTTTTTTATCTTGTTCTCAATAGGTCAATTATTTGCTGTAACGACTTGGTACTTCAACCTTCAATACATGTTTAAGTACCGGTACTTGATATGTAGCAATCTTATTAATTACTGTCTGCATAAACATGACACATTGTTAAATTGTTATACTGTAAATCATGATATTACTGCGACTATGATTTAATGCGAAATAAATTAAATGCAACCGAGCATGCCTCCGATTCATGTTGGTTCAACATCCATTCAGTAAATGTACATCAAATAAATGCAACTGTATGGTACATATAATTTTTCGCATTAATATTGTGCTCGCATTAATTTCACGATTTACAGTGTTCTGAAGATTGACATGATGAAATGTGTGCTACAGTCGGGTACAGTCGAGTCTCTAGGCAACATCTGAACAATGCACTCGGGCAAGTCGGATTGACATGCCGAGGAACCTATTTTTTAACATCACATGCACAACCTGGCCTGTGGTCAAGTCATTTTTATTTAACAGTCTTTCTTTACCTAGGACTAAGATTAATTTCCATCCATTGTTTTAACAAATTCTTATATGGGATCACTGAATTTGGTAATCCCAAAGCAGATAATCTATGGCAACTTCAGATATATAACTAATAAGTAACAAATGATAAAGGATCAATTCAAATATCGTAAATAAAACAATAGTCAATAGAACATTACATTTCTAAAATATATTTAGTGTAATGTGTGTTTTTGCTATATGCCCACCAAACAATGCATATTTAGTGTAATGTGTGTGTTTTTGCTATATGCCCACCAAACAATGCATATTTAGTGTAATGT
>JAULBO010121417.1:0-10370 GCA_032355325.1 Clypeosectus delectus | reverse complement strand
ATACGAACCACCTCATTCTGTTTAATTCATTTTACATGCCCACTCTCATCTGAAACACATGACTTTCTCTCTCTCTCTCTCTCTCTCTCTCTCTCAAATACACACATGCACACATACACACACACATACACACACACACATACACACACACATACACACACACATACACACACACATACACACACACACACACACACACACACACACACATGATATTCCGATACATTCGAAGCGTATGCAAACATTACCGAGCGGATAATAAACAGGTTATCTGGTATACTGTATACAAGTATTCATATTGGCCTGAGAAATTATACAAGTCATCTAACAGTTGACGTAACCAGAATCCAATATGTGTACGAAAGAATAGAATACTACTATTTATTTCCATTCCCAGCACTATTGTCAGTATGCTCCTTGAATATGAATCGTTTAGTATGCTAATGCATTACAAAGCACTAACTTCTCAAAAAGAGTAAGCTTGGCTATGGATTTCCATTACCTGGGGTCTTGGAAAGTGATATTTAATCAACATAAATGTTAAAGCGTTTGCTTGCACCCACATATAACAACATTACATCCAATTTTACTTGCTACACTGATTACTAAAAAAATGGCTTTGTGGCCGCTGAATATTTCACATTTTGATGACACTCGCCGCAGGAGCATTTTCATGACCTAATCTGTCATGACGTATGGCGATCAGAAAGCTGAGATTTGTAGAATCCGTTGTCAGTACTATATTCGTTGACTTCAAACAATATGAGGCATTATTCGAAAACGGGTTGTTACATATAGGCCCGTTGTTACATATAGGACCGCAACAAACGACGTCCAAATATATCTGACCTGGTTACGACACGCATCAACGTCAACACGACCCGTTTGTGGGCACACGGATGTGGTACAGTATATTAATATTGGCCTGAGAAATTATACAAGCCATCTAACAGTTGACAAAACCAGAATCTGGTGGTGAAAATGCCCGGGGCTATTGTACACGGCCAACGTAATAATGCATTGTGAAACTCGCTGCAGTAACACCAGTAACACGCTGTGGGTATTATGTCTTCGAGAACACCTACGCTGGATGTCGATACATATTGACATTGGATAATGTCTTGTTGGCCGTTACGACTGGACGTTAGTTTTGCTAAGAGAACACATCTCCACAGAAATGAACAGCCAGGTTATCCTGTTTTCAAATAAGCACTTCTTTGGCGGTGACGAGTTATGGCGGGGACACGGTTGGAGCAAGACATCCACGTCTGGAGGCTGATGGTCAGTAAGCATTAATAAGATGGCATCATGATAATTTTTTTTATTAACTTGAAACAGAGAGCTACTAGTATTGTTAATTCAACTCGCTGGACGTGGATTCAGTCGTTTCTGTTTCCCCCATGGTGATCTGTACGGTTAGTACACGAATGAATGTTCTTCGGTCTCGACGGTGTTCGTTGAACAGACAATAATAATGATAAAATAATTATAATAATAATAATAATAGTAACAACAACAACAAGTGCATTTGTAATGCGCCAACTTCCATTCACTCAGTGATTGCTCATGGCGCTGCAAACCAATGTTAATTATAGCACGAGCCGACGAGGTCAGAATGGAAAAGAAACCATCCCTATAAGAATATATTACAAAATGAAAAATATTCTCCGAATAGTATACATAATACTACTATACACTGTATACTAGTATACCAATTAATGAATCTACTAATCAGTCTAGGTCGGAGTTATAGTCATACTAGTAGTACACAATGAACAGGTAGGTTTTGATGCCAGATTTGGAGAGAGAGAGAAAAACTATCCCTATACGAATAATTACAAAATAAATATATTATCCGATTACTAGTATTATACAAATTTATCTCAAATAATGTATCTACTAATCAGACTAGCTTGGACCCGATGCGTCTGACGGATCTTAAACTAACTGTGTCTGCGCACCACGTCTAACCAACCATTATTAGCATGTACATAATCTGTACGGGTTCCAAGGCCAATAGAAACCCTGACGACACGGAGCACGAACCACAGACGGCCCCCATTATGAGCGGCGTTCTCCATTGCTTAACTCTGCATAGTATTCCCAGGTGAGTGATGGACATTCATCGCCGCCCGTCAGTTCGCCAACTTTGTCTCCGATATACTTATCTAATCCTGAAATATCACTGTATATAAGTCTAAATATATCTCATCATCTGTACTCCGGTCCTGGAAAGTGGAGTGGAGGCTGGGCAAAACGAAACACCGGTAAGATAATGTACATGTAGTAGTATCAGTCGGGTAACACCGGTGTAGCGGTCAATAGCAGCCTGAGCCAGGGTATCCTTTCGCCAAACTCTCTATCCGCTAAGAGACCATAGCGCTCTTTTTGCAGTGTATTAGCTATCAGCAAATAGAATGTTATTGTCTCCATTAATAGAGAGCTTCGTGAAATGATGCCCACGGCGTTCACAGAATGATTAAGCTAATCACCCGATTAGCGTGCTTTAAAAAGCACATAATTGGAGCAGTTAGCAGTAATCACGGCTACATACTAGCATGTGATAAATTTGTGCTAAATTAATTCCACATAGCATTTATTAAAACAAATTTTTAACAGCTTTCAGATACAATGCTAACCCTAATGATTAGCGTACTCACATTCTAAACAACTTAGCCCCGATGTCACGTGTAACTGTTCTGTATGTATCGTTCTGTCGCTTGGCGTAAACGGCCCTCTATCGTGATATCATTTTGCTTTTATTTATTTTTAAAACTAACTATTTAACTTATTATATAAAATATATACGGGATTTACTACACAAACATACTTGTTTGCTAATATTTTACGTTTACGTTACTATGTAACTAGTATTATAAAATAAAGTAACGTATCTAGTTTTACGAAGATAATACAATGGGTACAGTAATTAATTTGTGATTATTTTCTTTTCGTATTACTAGTAAATAGATATGAGTATTTATAATGTGTACCGGCTAAATCGGCGACACGTCAGAAGGGCGAATGTCTGTAACGGCGACATTTTATAATTTGAATACACCTACAAAAATGAATGTTAGTTTTTCAGCTTTGAATATATTCGAAAACAACTTGTAAAGTACACAGGTATAAAGGATCGACGATATCTTGTATGATATGTACATTCAAATTTAAATATTAGGTTAAATGTAAAATGTGAACTGTTATGTCTTATAGATGATAGGAGTAGGGTACTCAGTGATTAAAATATAATTATATTGGGCTTTTGTATTTGTAAATACACTGTTGAAAACAAGCGCATCGCGCTAACCAAAGTCCTGTATACGTATATTATGGCGCTATGAACAATGTATTACTATTACGATTACTATTATGTAATAAACTAGCTATTACTATTACTATTACTATATGTAATAAACTAGCTGGTAAATGCAATACCGGTATTTCTCTTTTGTTTTGCATATATATGAGCGTGTGTGTGTGTGTGTGTGTGTGTGTGTGTGCGTGCGTGTGCGTGCGTGTGAGGGTGTGCGAGTGCGCGCGTGTGTGTATTGTTTTGTCAAGGCCTTACAACCCAAAATATTTCAATCAAATAACAAATTATGCTTTGGTTATAATAGCATTCTATGCTTCATTTTATTTCTAGAAACAGAACAGTTTGATACTAGTAGTTCTTGATTTGAAACTGTGTTTCTATTGTCTCGATATTGGTCGCATTAATGACGCTTAGCTTTTCTCTCTTAAACAATTTTCATAATTTTAACGGATGTCAGTTCTCTACATATTGATAGGCATCGATGCATTTCGTATCTAAAAAAAAGTGATGATGTTCTTCTATAGATTTCTTCAATTTCAGGTTGAACACTAGGACAGGGAGCTCAAAATGATAGGTTCCGCCGTCGCTTTTCTGGTACTGTCTGTTGTCAGCCATGCATTTTACATAGGTAAGTATCGCTACCCTGACGCCCTAGACTGGCTTACTTCGAGAATGTTGTCTACATAAATTGAAGCTGTATTAAGTTTGTAGATAAATGTATATTGATTACTAGTATTGGATATCAATGTATTAATCCTCTCGTCGCTGGATTGATAACAGCGCCCCCTGTTGAATATTGCATCTCTGGTTGCCCACAGCGGGGAGAAAATTAATGCATTTTACTGCGCATGTATGTGTTCAACCCAGTTACAGTATAAGCTAAAGAATTGTGTATTACATAATCTAACATGACTTGTATAAACAACAAACTTTGAATGGCCAAAGATGTAACGTGAACAAATTCAGGAATGTCAATTTGCGATTGGACATCGTCTGATTTCAAAACCGTATCACTATTGATTTTATTTGATTTTATATTTTGTGATGTGAGAATGGGGATAAAAGTACTAGATCTACTGTTCTGAATTTGGAGGTATCAGTCGTGAATTGATACCTTATAGATTTTGAATTGAACACCATACGATTCGCGTTCGTTGTTCACTTAAATTTAGAAGGTATCTATTCACGATTGATACCTCTAAATTCCAAACAGTAGATAACTGTATCCCCTAATTGATATCCATGATATCGTTCCAGATCAGAGAAGTTATTCGGGCCCGCCTTACTATGAAGTTCGCAGTATCGGATATGAAGCGCCATCAACTCAAGGCGGTGATACAGGCTTAACACAAGGGAACACTGTACGCAACATCGCTGCCAATGTAGCTTCGACAAGCGGTGGACGGGCGCCAGTTAGTTCAAGGGTGCCGATCACTTTCAGAATGCCGGTCAATCTCACCGGTACAAGAAATAAAGCACTCGAATCAAGAAATGTACAGAGGTTACAGCAAGTAAATGCGTCAGGTAATTTACAGAGGCCAGGCAATGAGAACAGGCAATCTAGTGTACTCAGGCCAGGCAATGAGAACAGGCAATCTAGTGTACTGAGGTCTGGCAATGTGCGACGGCAAGGTAGTATGCCGACGTCAGGCCGTCGAGGAAGGTTGGGCAATTTACAGAGGTCGAGCATCTTACAGAGGCCAAGCAATGCGCAAAGGCAAGCGAATACACATAGGAAGCAAAGCATTCGAAGAAGACCAGACAATTTACAGACAGCAAGCCTTGTAAGCGACAATCTAATTAATCCATACATAAATGACCCCACCGTCAATTCATACCCGCGAGTACTTTCATCTGCAGGCTTGGTTTATGGCGAGAATACCCCTGTTAGTACGTTGACACGTACACCCGGAAGTGCGCAACAAACAGGAAGTGGTCTGCAGCCCGGCAATGTACAGCGCAGAGGCGGTAATCGGATTGGTCGAAAACCACCCAGCCCGGGTGGAGTTCCCAGGTTTCTTCTCGATAGACCACCGCAAACTCAGGAAATGTATCAATCACCACGGCAGCCTGCAGCTCACGTCATTAACGTACATCTCCCAGAGCTACAACTTCCACCCGCTCATCACAATCACCAGTCGCAACCAGCATTTACTATTGTAGATATGAATACGAAGGAACAATACACACCTATGATGCAAAATGCAAGACAAACACAGCTCCCTAATCTGTCAAGACAAGCTCCAGTTCATGAAAGCTACATAGACCAGGCTTTACAATACCTTGATCCGTATGCTCCGTTCGTGGGATTAGGCAATGGAGCGCAGATGCAACAACAACAACAACATGAAAAACCGGTTACAGTTCTCTACCTTGGTGCAAGTGAACATCAAAGGATAGCTGGATCCCCTAACGAGGCACACACGCCAAGTTCTTTCTTCTATGCCGGTGGTGATTTATACCCCCATGGAACTGGGCCCTCAAATCAGATCATATCAGCCTCTCTTCTTCATCCTAGTGACCCAGCCCGTCCTACTCAACACTTCCAGCTAGATCAACGGGCACCTCAAACTGTACCTGCGCAGTTCGCTCAGCCAGCTGTACCAGCTCAGCCAGCTCAACCAGCTCAGCCAGCTCAACCAGCTCAGTTTGTCCACTCCGAACATACTCCTCAGATTTTCATCATCGGCGACGGAGGACATAGAGTAACCGGAAGCGTTGGCACGGGGAATGCTGGCCTATACATGCCTCTACCTTCCTCACTTGTGCGAAACACAGGCCCGCCTTCTGTCACGAGTTCGCTAGGTGGCACTGTTCACATTGAAACGGTCCCATCCTTAGTTTCTCCTTCTGTGACAGGAACCGCGTTGGGATTCCAGACAGCGATCAACTCCCCTCAGCGTGTCACCCCTGTTTCGTCCCCCAACACAGCAGCCAAGAAGGTAGTTGACCTAGACCCCGTGGATCCCGAATACAAACACCTGATGACCATTGCTAACAGCACGCCCACTGAGTTCAACCGGATATACGAGCGCATGCTGAGGATGCAGATGTTGGCGGAGTTGGAGGTTCCAAACATGGCGGGGTTAATGGGTGGCAACAAGGTTGGAGCTTCAGGAGCTAGTGCAACAGCCACGGCCCCCGCTTCTCCCCCGCGAACAGCATCGGACTTGATGGATGGCTTCAGGAATATGCAGATGTATGACATGTTGGCAAGATAATCAGAAACATATCCCTGTTGGACTAAGTACAGCCACGTGTCTGTGGCATCTGCGGTTCCCTCCAACAGAACGAAAGTTAAATACTACATATTTGTTCAGCCAGATACATATTCCACCATCACAGTTATCAATTATTGTTTTCGAGGATTAACCATTTGTCTTCACACATATTTTCTTAAATGGGACGAACATATTGAGAGATATATATAGATATATATATATAGATATATATATATAGATATATATATATATATATATGACGTATGAGATATGTCACGTGATTGAAGCTTCTCTCCGTTCAGTACGCGTTGAAAATGGACCCGCTGTTTGGTCCGCGGTACTTTATAAATAACCTAGCCCAAACGTTACTTTAACCAAACTAGTTAGTTTCTGGTTACTAGCAGAATCACACCGCAGGTTCCTTCCTGTAGAAATTGATATACTAGTAGGGGTTACATAAGCCGAGAAGCTCTGTCGTCATATCAATTGACGGTATAGAGTATATCGGCCCAGTTGGTACAGACCTGGACCCCTATTCTCGAAGCTTTCTTAACTAAGAAAGATTTTAGTCAGAAAAGGTCTCTATAAAATTGTCATTAGCAGAAACCCAGTTAGGCACATTCTTAGTACTTCCGAACTTCTTATGGCTTAAGAAGTTTCGAGAATACGGCCCCTGTTTTTGAGATCTCTAGTGAATTAATTCTGCAGGCATACATGTAGCTCATTTTTTGTCCAAAACGATCTTCGATATCGCTGGTGGTACCCTATAGGGCCTTCGGTTGCCCCCAGCAGGGAGAACGTTAATAGGACGTCAAACGTAACGTCAGTGAATGCCGGGAAATATTATTCACGTGAATCGTAATGACAAAATAGAACTTACTAGTAGTTCTGTTGGAAGATGTGTTGATATTCCAAACCTCCAAAGGGCTATTGATGTTTTGTGAAGGAATCATGTAAAACTGTTCGAAGAATCTATAATAATAACAATAATAATAATAATAATAATAATAATAATGATAATACTTCTACTAATACTAATTATCATAATGTTAAATTTCTTCAATGTCTAATCCCCAGTTTATTAAACTGACTTGCGTTTGCATTATCCTGCAGATCAATGATGTATATTCGCTTTCCTTTTCAACTCGATGAGGAATATACACCCAAATATTCCATTTTCCAAGCGCTAGAAGATAAATACAATAACATTGCCAGTTCATCCCAGTGTCAATGCTATGTAGTAATTATTCAAGAGATGCGTCATTACTGATCTATCCTATCAATGGTGAGTGCATGTATGCACAAGCTGTTGTTGTTAATTATTGTTTTTATATCCATACGTTAAACTACCTGTTCATTGTCAATCCTCCGTCACACATCATTAGCACTACTAGTATCACATCAATGACAATACTATTATTTAATGTATCGTGGGAAAATAAAATAAGGTGCAGATGAGATTGTTCTTGTTTCTGCTTTTGCTGAGTGAGCAAGTTGTTATTTTGTGGCGTTTTAATCCCAGTGTTTAAGTGACTTCGCGTCATGTGTTTAACAGGGGATGGGAGCCTGCAACCACCATGTACAACGGCAAGGGCCAGCAGCCATTTCCCATTGTTACTGCAAACTAGGCATACAGACATCTTCAGATATAACTCGGCCCTTCAGTTTTACCCAATGAACTATACCAACGTACTATTCGGTGACAGTTTGTGGTCTTTTGTCAAGTTTTGAGGACGATACTCTTGCATCCGAAGAGACGTGAATGAATGAATTGTTGTTTAACGTCCCTGAGAGAATATTTCACTCATACGCGACGATAAAGAGACGTGAACAATGCTCTATATATCTACGATATTGTAGAAAGGTCTTCTAAATACTTCTCGCATCACTTCTATGTCGATAATGGAAACCAAAAACCATTTTATTTTAACCTGCTCCCTGCTGTAGGCAACCGGACATTGTGATTGTGATTAATTCAGCAGAGAGAGAGAGAGAGCGAGAGCGAGAGAGTGAGAGAGAGAGAGAGAGTTAAAGATACAGCATCCTACTTGCAAGCAATTATTGTATTTTTTTTTTAAATATTGAATATATTTTTCTACATAATAAGTATGCCTAAAATATATCTTTATAACGCTAAAATATCCAATACCAAAATAATGGTATTTCCCAATAATTGCATGCTCTGCGCTATATACACACACACACACACACACACACACACACACACACACACACACACACACACACACACACACACACATGTAGAATAGATTAATGAGTCCGTTTCTTGTTGGTCTAAGTAGGTCACGGCTATTCTAAAGATTTGCAAAGGGTTTACACATAAATCTGTGACGTCACGCATTTTGGTGATCACCTTTTCTTTTTAGGGTAGGTGTATTGGGATAGGAAATAGATGTACTAGTATTTCCCGTTGACTACAAAATTGGAATAAAAATCTCACATGTCGGGGAAAGATTGTTCTATCAGATTATGCAAGAAACCCGATAGTTACCATTTCTCCCTATGCAAATATGAAGTCGCCTCTTTAACAAGAGAATGACCAGTACCAGTGTTTAATATGCACTGCTATAAAGCGGCCGGGATCTACTCAACGACCTCCCGCAATCCGGGCTGCATGACGCTCTAACCATTACACCACGGAGTCGGCCAAAATCTGATATCACAGTCACAGTGAACACAGTCTATGTACCGGTATATGATTATCTCCACCTCAACCCTCAACACAATTCGCTCTGCTAGTGTAGAACTTTCTAGTAAAATAGTCACCACACTTCAGTACTGTCCAGGGGCCGGTTGTTCGAAGCCCGGTTATTTTAACGTGCCGCTAAGTCTTAACATGCCGTTATCTCCTTACTAGTAACCTGCCGTTAAAACTCCATAGGTGCGTTAACTTTAACGGAAAGTTTGGCTCAGTTAGCGCCACGCTAAAGTTAACAGACGTTTCAGCAACGCAGCAAAAAAATTAACGTTAAGTACTTTAACGGCATGTTAAGACTTAACAGGGCTTCGAACAACCGGCCCCAGATTGTTATTTTCTGTTGATATTGTTCTCCTCTGTGTTTGTAAAACAAATATACGTACCTTACAATTTGGACAATACTGAAGTGGGCCAGCATAGGTAAAACCCAGCGTTTGAATAGTGGTTGTTTGGTTTCCTAGGTTCTGACCGTTCGCTTTCTTTCTGAACCATAATTACACATCTGGAAGCAATTTCTCGGAATGAACATGAGCTTGAGTTCCGGCGAGTTTATAAGCATGTATAAATTAATAACAGTGAGGCAGGCATTGTCTATGGCGTGTTCTTCAGGGAACATTCATCAAGAACGCTGGAAGAAGTTATTGATAAACACAGATTGTAGAGGTTACATGATCTTGTACATAACATGACATAATTTATTCTTTGCATTCAAGTTGTTTTCCCCAATATGATACGATTCTTATATTAACTATCACATCAAGAGGATATCTCCCCAATTTGCCATACACCATGAACTCAGGCGTCGACTGCTTTACATTCAAAATATATTTACACAATTTTAAGTGTACACGTTCTAACATTGCAGTATTTTCAAATCCCCATACCTCCGATCCATATATTCGTCAAATATATGATGAAATAGCGACCGCTACGCGAGGCATTAGCCAAGAATAACGACTCGAGCGGTAGCGAGAGGGTTATTCGCGGCTATATGCTGAGCGGTGAGCGGGCGCTATTCGGCATACACAATGAGGTCGCTATTGAGATACCCGTACGCCTATTATACTGTCTAGTCGTCTTCAACATGATAACTATAGTGGTTATTAGTATCAAT
>JAULBO010121395.1:0-10371 GCA_032355325.1 Clypeosectus delectus | reverse complement strand
GTGTGTGTGTGTGTGTGTGTGTGTGTGTGTGTGTGTGTGTGTGTGTGTGTGTGTGTGTGTGTGTCAACTTCCGTCTTGTAGGGGTGGCACTGATTTGAAGGGGTGCAGTAGGTTATTGTAGTAACGATTTACTTTTTAAACAGCAATGGAAATCACTCACATACATGTAGCAGGCGTCACGTAGATTGCAATTCGTGCACGTGCTCACAAGTCACACCTACCGGTCAGTCACGCAGATGAGTGACGTCCATGCAATTCGTATTTGAATATGTAAATCGCTATAATATTAACCTAGTGCACCCCTTCAACTATTTATTAAATTACTTGCCAGACTATATTTGCCTAAGTTTCATTTTATTTTTATTGGTTAATTCATGAACATAGATAAATACAAATTAAAACATGAATGAAATACAGCCATTATGACAGTATAGTGTAACAGTAAAACAACGTTATATAGCCACCATATCACTTATACTACTCGTATGTCACGAGAACCACGTTCACATGTTTATTTACAGCTGGAATATGTTATGGATATATGATCACGGTGGTATATAGTGATACTGTGTTTGTATAAAATACCATACATACAGTATACAGCCGTTGCATTGTGATACTCGGAATTCGAAACATTGTACATGTCCATACAATATATGTGTGTGCGTGTGTGCGTGTGTGTTTAGGTTTGAAATACATGTATAGTATGTGCTATCGATGTAAATGATATATTACATAATACACGGACATATAAATTCGCAGCTTATACATTCCAATGTAAACTAACGAAATATATCAGTATCCGGCGTACACTGTAACGTAGAATATAACTCAAACTAATCGTGTATCATAGTATTGACATTTCCTTGAATTTGATTAATGTCATTGTTAATAATAATGTTATAAATGACATCATCTATTAAACCTCTAAACAATTGCAATATAAATACCGTATACCCTTGACAAAAACACCCGCCTCTTTAAATTTAAAAGCACTTTCAGAAAACAGTGCACCATGCATGCAGAAAAGGACAATGCACGATATACATAATATACACGGATTTGTAAACAAACCAATCTATATAATAATGTTGGTAGTTACAACACGCATAATTTCAAAAATCATTAAAGGAAGCCAACTAATAAACGAACGAAAGCAACCATTTAAGCAGGGCTTGTAGCACACCTTCAATCTTTATTTCACGACTTATATTCAAGGTATTGTGTGTTCATGCAAGGCGAATGCCCTATGGATAGGACTCAGTTCAATTAAGTCAGCCACTCGACCCGTGAAAGGATCTTGTCTGCTTAGATCTGACCGGGAGTTAAGGGTTGAACATGTTCTTCCTTCCCAACAGTCGGCCATGGAAACGAGCATAGACGATAGAATGACATTGTGTCACTGTATGCTTGTAAAATACTGGACTAAAACTAAACAGGCATACTATCACGGCTGTGTTTACATATTTCGTGGTCAAACGTATTTAAAACTGAAAGTATATGTACATTTGATGTATCTACACAAGCATATTGGGTAACCAGCTACATTATCCGCATATAATCTCACCCTCGTATATTGTGATATCAAATATATCACACAAGGTTATAAAAGTAACTAACACAAATAGAGCCTTTGCCTGTATACAACGAATGAAGCTACCGTAAAATCTTCCGTGTCGGTGACCGCATGTCCGCAGAAAGAGTAATTTACCTTTATATTTAAAACACGTACCCGACACTCTATACCCAACACCAACGATATGATCATTTGTGCACTAATGACTGTGCACATAGGTTGGGCTAAATGTGTGTCTCAAGGCTGAAGCTTTGTATTTGAATGCGTGCACAGTATCCGGTTACAGTCTAGATGTCTAAATCACGCATCAGTTTAAAAAGTCAGACGTGCCAGTTCAACGTGACCTCGATACTAGCACTTCCTGTCACGTACTTTATATAGCGCCATGGCATGCAGAGAGCCACAACAGTGCGCCGATATCAGCCACAATGGTAGGCTACTGTAAAAACCTTCAATAAGGACAACACGCCGTGTCCCCGCATAGCTTCAATGATATGCACAATCGACACATCTCGAGTGTTTCCGTAACCTATAACATCACTCGACCGTGTATCCATGGTTGCCATGTCCAAAATGTAGGTATGTTCCGAGAAGACCCGAAGACTGGGAAAACCTGACGCTACTTTGAATGTTGAAAATAGATAACTACCGGTATGTCATTGTTGATCAGTTTTCACTCGGATTGTTTATTCTTTGTATAGTAATTTAATAATACAACACTTGCACTCGATAACACATGTGTTTGTATTGCAATCGGACACAAATCAGAGACTGAACTATGGTAGCCATATATAGGCACCAGAGAGAGCATGTTCTGACTTGAGGTTTACCCGAATGAGAACTTCAGTGATATGCATTACGGAGACACCCGAATAGATTACGGACACGCCCGAATGTAATTACGAAAATCTAATGAACCGTGGTAGATTCGACCAACAGAACAACGGTACATGTACGTCCACCACCTTCTGATTGTTCCCAAACGTGTCAATGTTCCATCACTGCCTTAGCTTGACAATGTTCGAAATCGGAATTTTCAATTTTACAGTCCAACACTCGCAGCCATGACACCAACTACACATAACCTCAATCCCATTCACACTCCAACCCGCACAACTGCACCACCACCGCCACCACCACCACCACCACCACCACTCCCACCACCACACACCACACCACCTACACCACCACCACCACCACCACGCCCACCCCCCACGCCCACCCCTATCCCAGCCGTATGCTTTGCCCATAATATATCATTGACGTCTCGATTGGATTGCGGGGAGTTTTACTTCAAAGAACCAAAGCCATAAACAGAAGTGGCCACTCGATATGGGTTAAACTTATTCTTCATACATGTACTTATCGTCGCATTTGGTGAACCATCCCTACACACCTGTGTGTGTGTAGGTGTATATATACTAGTATATATTTGTGTGTGTGTTTTGTGTGTGTTTGTGACCGCTACATTGTAACATCAGTAAACAATGTATTTATAACTTTCACGTATATATTTTGCGGATTAGAGTCATTTTCAAGATATTTGCACTCATATCATGGTTTGTCAGTTGGGGGAGGAGGAAACGTGTAATAGGGAGTGGAAGTAGACACGAGATAGCCCGAGATTCATTAACAATTTGGTGACATAAAGTGGTAAAAGATCTGAATGCGCTACGCATTCACATACAGACGCATTACACAATTTCCATTAATATCAACCATTGCAGGCATTATTAGCAACCATGTCTACAGATAGTTTCGTGGTTCAATGGCATTCATTTTCAAAACTACTGTTCCATGTTAAAACCGAGGCGTATTCATTAAACACACATGCAACTGATGAGCAATGCTATAGCTTCGATTAGGTGTCACCGAGTACGGACTGGCACTGCCTGGCACTGACGAGTCAAGAAAGATGACTAAATATCTATGGACACTTCGCTTCCGAAAGGTATCTACACCACGAACATTGGTGGCTGCTCGCGAGTCGGGATTTAAATCCCCAAACAGGCCAATCAATCATAGTGCGCTCAGTTGAACATGAACTCTATCTTACTAGGACAGCATACATATATGTTAAGAATACTGGAACTATCCCGCTCCGTCAGATCCACCTCATATCAATCTCAAGCCCGATCCTGTTATTTCCGGTGTATTTTTCTAACCGATAATTATTACCTTTTGAGATAATATTGTATGTCGTCACTTGATCAACGGTGAGTGTAACTGTAACATTTAACGAGCGACATAAATCAACTTATCCAGACTAGAAAATTGTGTCTTGTGATGTTTGCCATCGCCGATAGCTGGAAGTATTGGTCCGTACGTATCAAGTGCATGCACGTATTCAGTTTCAAAATGGTACATGCATTGCACTGTATTTAATATTGACATTGGGTTTTACAGCAAGACGAAATGAGGGTCTAGTTTAATGTAACTATACCGTTTGAGTTTGACGTTCTACCTGTGATTATGATAACCGACTGCGTGTAATCACCATAGCGGATATTACGGTGCCTGGATATAACACCTACAGACAACCAACCGAAGCTGCCTACAAACAGACATTCACTTGGTGAGCGAAATTCCGTGATTATTATTATTATTATTATTATTATTATTAATATTATTATTAGTAGTTGTTGTAGTAGTAGTAGTAGTAATAGTAGTAATATTATTATTAATATTATTATTAATATTTATTTATATTATTTGTATTATTCATATTAGTATTAGTATTATTGTTATCGATTTTATTAATAGTAGTAAGTAGTAAGTACAACAGTAACACGCTATACCCATCATCATATAACAGAAGGAAATACAAGTGTATTCTTCCGCGTTTTCATAAACCATGAGAACATGACTGACTTTGCTATTTGTTCTAAATCAAACATTTAATTATCCAGCTGTTGCACACACACCAATTTCTGACGACTCGATTACCTGGAGTTATTTTTAATTGTTGTAGACTTGGAAAATCGTATCGGAAAACCGAAACTTGTCTGAAATGTAACCGATTCTACACCTACGCATGCACATAATTCATAAGTACATGTATGAACACCATACCAGTGATACGGTTAGGATGACACTTAGGTAAGATACACATACTGGGATAATATTACTAACACGGCATGAATCGGCATAGTGATTCATTAAATGTTGGTATCTTCTTTAAATATGTTTTTAACTTAATTTATTCGACTATTTGCTTGTGTCTGCATGGTAATGCGTACGGTGTTTGGACATGGATGAAATAAAACGCAAAGACAATATAATATCGATAATGTGTTGTAAATTGTGTATATTAAAATACTGTTCGACCAATCAATTTCAAGGACACGACCTTTACCTTGAATTAACTTTTTGCTGTATTGCAATGTGCGACCAATCTGGTCAGCTTACTGTTGCAATACGATACAGGTCATACATTACAGCGCCGCAATATGTAATACATACTGGACAGGGTTGAGGTAAGTTTTAACTGAGGTGGTTTTGTGTTCGTACATGTATGTTGGCAACGAAATAAGTATCCACACATGCGCATATGGATCGAGAGAGGTGCGGGGGCGTGATAGAGTGATGGAGAGAGTAAGACAGAGAGGTAGATATACAACTATGGAAGGAGGGAGGGAGAGAGAGAGAGAGAGATATATATATATAGAAATAAAGAGAGTGAAAAAGAGAGAGCCAGATCGAGAAAGAGAGAGAGAGAGAGAGAGAGAGAGAAAGAGAGATAGATAGAGGTAGATACACAGAGGGAAGGAGTGTGGGGAGAGAGCGAGAAAGAGGGAGCTATAGAAATAGAGAGAGAGTGAAAAAGAGAGAGCCAGATCGAGAAAGAGAGAGAGAGAGAGAGAGAGAGAGAGAGAGAGAAAGAGGTAGATAGAGGTAGATAGACACAGAGAGAAGGAGTGTGGGGAGAGAGCGAGAAAGTGGGAGATATATACATGTGTAGGTCGAGAGAGTGAAAAAGAGAGAGCCAGATCGAGATAGAGAGATAGAGAGAGAAAGAGAGGTAGATAGACACTGAGGGAAGGAGAGTGGAGAGAGAGAAGGAGGGAGATATAGAAATATAGAGAGAGTGAAAAATAGAGACCGAGCGAGAGAGAGAAAAAGAGAGAAGACTGCATGTGTATGTGCGTGTGTGATGTGTGTATGTGTGTTCATGGATACGCAGCTTTATTGCCATCCGTTCTGCACTGACGACTTAATGTATTTGCATCCAAAGGTTATGACCTGACTGCTATCATCTTAATGTTTCCAGAGTTCCGACTGTTAATCCCCAGCTGACGTGGAATGATACGTGCAGAAGGGGAAAACACCATCAATCAGCTCTGTGCAGGGCCGCAAATGAAGCGATTCTTTTCCAAACATACTGTACGGAGCTTTGCAGAAGAACCTTTAATTTAATGAGAGCTCCCCTCTGATTGGACGGATGCCCGAATAGTCCATTCATCGACCGTGGTGGGCACTCATAGTTTGCAAACAATAGTCTTTACCTGATTTCGTTACGACGTATGTGTCATTACTACCACTATACAAATATATATCCTACATGTAACTGGACACTGTATCCAATTACCCCCTTCGTGCCCGTAATGGACTCACCGTTAAGCTTTAGTGAGAAACCAGACCATGGACAAGTTGTAAAGAAAGGTAGAATCTTCACTAACTCCTAAACGAAACCACATCTATAAGCACTATTAACAACCCGAACTCCCGATTAACCGTGTTATAATTTGAAGACACAGTCACGTTGGAGCATTCGCTAAGTTTTAGAAAATATCAAACTTTTCTGTTTGAACACCCACCTGCACTCTTGTGTAAATAAAAAAAAAGGGGTTTGAAAAACCGGTATGCACCTATGTCCCTGTCTTCTATGAGCGGGGAAGTCGAACCGGAAGCCGGACTGCGAGCAACGTTCCGACGGATCATGGAGGAAGAGTTTGACGACGTTAGAAAGTCGACGTTCTGGCGTGCCGTCTTCGCGGAGTTCTTGGGATGCCTGCTGCTAGTGTTTTTCGGCGTTGGGGCGGGCTTGCACGAGGAGGGTCAACACGGGCACGGCAGCGTCCACATCATCCTCGGCGCCGGCTTCTTCATCGCCGTCATCGTATCCGTACTCCTCAACGTCAGCGGAGGCCACGTCAATCCGGCGCTGAGCCTCGCTTTCGCTGTCTCAAGGGAGATAAGCTTCTTAAGGTAAGCAGCAACATCAACCAGTTTCGTCTGCCTTATACGCGACGGCAACGTTTTAATATCACACGATGTCCACCTGTCCGAGTTTCACGGGATGGACAAATGCATCCAGTCGTGTTTCTAACTTCAGAGTATAGCCGTACATATATTTAAGTTAAGAAGGCATTCATCGCAGAATCATAATTAGCAACCTTATTACACAATACATTAATTATACGTAAACACAGCCAGTAACATAATGCGGGGTAACATTTACTAATACCCGTTCTTTGTATTCGGAGGGAATTACCTGCATGGCACATTCGATTTTAACAGATAATTCCCACATTTTTCATCACGAATTCGAACCATTACTTTCTGGTCCTCGTTTCAAAGACAAGGCCCCACTGCTTAAACTAACAGAAGAGAGAATTGTAGTTTCCCTCGTGCATCTGGCTTTCAAATGATTAATACGCCTGCATAGCTGTTCTTATGTCTTACTGATTGTCAGTTTTTTTAAACTACCGTTTGTTCCACTATTACTACAATGTAAATGCGTTTTCGTGTACTAGTATTGTATTTCTTTCTTTCGCTCTGCCTCGTGTTATTCTAGTATTACAAATGTCCCTTGCGGATAATACAAGTATTGTCTATTGTCTGTTGTATTAGCTCTCGAACATATGCAGTATACTAGTATATATTTCATTGGCAAGATGTGCAACATAAGCGTGAGGATTGAGTATGTTTTGTGGTGCAGTGACACATCCTTACAACAGTGTTAGCGTACCTGTTAAATGCAGTATCGACTTGTTTTATCATCTCGCGTATGGAGCTGAATAAATTGGCCGTATGTCATCGTAATAACATAATTGTACCTCGAATCATAGCTAATATAGTTTGTTACATATACAAACATTTATATGCACTTTCTTATTGTGATACTGATTTTAAAACACGTACATGTAATAATAAACAAGGTGTGACTGTTTTAATGAAAAAAATCACACGAGTATGGGTGCTATACGGATTCTCTATATTACAACCAATCTCGCAGACACTTAGACAATGGCATTCTAAATAAAACAGAAGGTATAATATGATTTAAAGAAGGGTTTGCGCATAGGGACTATGCGAACGCAAATTCTGACGCGGAGGATTATACAAAGTAGTCATAAGTATCCCAGTATCAGTCTTTGTAGGAACACAAATCACGTCTAAGATACGAATTAATTAATTCTAGAACATCTCGACAGGGCTGAAACGTGAGGTCCTCCGATACATGTACACATGCTCATAAACTATCCGAACGGGTGCCGACACTAATATGCATTGTATTTTCTTTATGGCTATGATATATATTGCGCTGTATGTATATCGGTGGCAGTTCGTTGTCGCACGTTCTCGAGTACGTCCGGATGATCGATGACTCTCGGGTTTAATCTCAAGGCAAGGCGGCGGAGGTTTCTCTCACGTACCTCAGCCATACTTGACGACAGTACTGTTGCCGTGATATACAATGCAGAAATTAAGAGTTTTGTCCCAATGTGTTGCACCTAATATATTAGGAGTTTCCTCGTGAATTAATGTGCGTTAACAATTCTGTAGTATATTTTCTGAAGACCGGAATTACAGATTTGATCTTACCGATATCAATATATTCCTCACAGTCAGAAGCACATTTCAACCCGAAACAGATTTGAACTCGTCAATGCATCGTGCCTGTCATACAGCCTACTGCAATACAAACAGGAAGTATTACACACGAATTTGACATGCGCATATGGACATAACTGTGTCTATGCTCCTATCAGTGTAGCTATCCGTTACTCCGGACGAGGGAGAGTTCCCGTTAATATGCTGTGCTATTATTTCGCTGCAATGTAGTTCCATTAAACTATTCACTTGTTATCGCCAGGACAACCACAGGTTAGAAGATTGTCATCATCGAAACAATAGCGTTATTCGTACTATTATATCATTATGACATGAACGTGTTACTGTTTTGCTATCAACTATGATAACCATCCCGCAGTATTTGAATGCTTAAACACGGGACCGGAAGTGCACACCTGGTTTTTTTTAATTCCGTTCTGTACTTCCGGTGTTGAACAGGTTCGTCTTCTACTCCATTGCGCAAATGGCTGGAGCAGTGGCGGGTGCCGCCCTCATCAAAATCCTGACCCCTCCGTCCATGCACGGCACCCTGGGGCTGCTCCAGCCCAGCCATAACGTGACCCCCGAGCAGGCGCTGTGTGTGGAGGCCATTATTTCCTTCTTCCTCATCTTCGTCATCTTCTCCCTCATCGACAAGGGTCGGACTGATGTCGCCGGCAGCATTCCCTTCATCGTGGGGCTGACTGTCTGCGTGAACATTTTCTTCTCCGTGAGTATTTCTTACATGCACCATACATAAATACCATACATAAATATACACACACATACTAATAAAGATGTCAACATTTCCAGAATAGGCGTTTCGCCCGTTTATTGCGGGTTCATCAGTTATTTATTTCTTTATTTTCTCTATGTATGTGTGTCCCCTCTCTGTTCATTTCTCTCATGCACACACACACACACACACACACATACGCACACATACACACACATACACACATACACATACACACACACACACACACACACACACACACACACATGCTTGTGTGTCCATGTCGGCTTCCTATGCATCACGCGCGTCTGATGCCAACATGATAGTGCCACTAGTAGAATACAAGTTATTTTTGTTTTGTTTTTCATTGAATATCCTGAATATCTAAATGCGAAACTTGTCTACAGTATAGTATGCTTCAATCCGTCAACATGTGATATGTCGCACGATCGTTACGACATTTGATACAGTTCTGATATTAAACTATTCCGTTACATATCAAACTAAATAATAATTGACACATTTGAAACATTATTACTATTAGACACATTCACATTATAAAGTTTTTGCCGATATTAATGACATACCGGGTATTTTAATAAAAGTAATTCAAACGCCAAGGTGATAATCTATTACTGTACATTAGGTATATAGTGTTTACTCGCACGCAATGCCCTTCATTCACTAATGCATAAGTTAAAGGACAGTTACTAGTAGTTTAGTGCATCAACATGCACATTATTATGGATGCTACATGGTTAATTGTAATACTATGTATAATTAACATAATACTTAATGTTAGCTTTATTACACCAGTTTGTTGAATTCAGTGTGTTTGTGCATGTATGTGTGTATGCGTGTGTGTGTGCGTGTGTGTGTGCGTGTGTGTGTGTGTGTATCTTCACGCGTGTTTGCATGATTGTGTGCGTGCGTGTGGTGTATGGCTGTGGATGCTGAAATACGTAATCTTGTTAAGCGCAATACAGATAAACACCCGGAAACATTGATTCAAACTCCGGAGTTCGCAAATCAATCCATATTTACACACTACCCAACCGGCGTAACCGGGTGCATGCATGTGTTTGGTTGGCTTGAAATGATTATCGTCACTACACACACACACTGAGAGTCACAGTTTATTCAGTCTTGTTGTGTGTGTGTGTGTGTGTGTGTGTGTGTGTGTGTGTGTGTGTGTGTGTGTGTGTGTGTGTGTGTGTGTGTG
>JAULBO010121384.1:0-10374 GCA_032355325.1 Clypeosectus delectus | reverse complement strand
GCCCGCCGCAGGATCTCTCGATTTCGGGGCCGTACGGCTGCCGTACGGCTGCCGTAGAGCAAATGTGACCTAGGCATCAAGGAATGAATGTTGAGTCGGTGTATCCACGCGAGGCCGACATTCCAAGAGGCGCGAATATGAATGGCATTATGCGCATTTGTGAAGCTTTTAAAGACGTGTACACTTTAGCTCTCGCAGATGTGTTGTTTTTACTGGAAATAGAGTCTATGTTATTCCTTTCATCACATTATTGTCGCGACCAGGGTGAATCAACTGCAAGAGTTGGCGCACGTCTTACAGTTGTAATGGCGGCGAACTCTAAGGGAGATAATACGCCGTTTGTGCATGCAAGCCCATGGTGCATGGACCAGCTATTGACATTCCTTCGAACCTGTCTTCTCGTAACTCCTTTTGTTTCTATATATACTATCTGTGGACTATGAGTTAATATGTTGTTCCATGAAATACTGTTTCCAGTGTAAATGGATGTATTAAGCAACAGTTCTCTTATAGGTTATCGACCACCTAATTCATTGGGAATTGTGATTCTGAAAATGTTGCGTCATCGCCGTACAGAATAAATTTGACTTGCTGGCTAGTGATTGGTTATTAATGATAAATTGACAAGATGTACATGTAGCACTTCAAATAAATGAAGTTTCATTTCAAAAAGTGCTAATTTGTTATATTTATAAGGCTCCGAGTGGAATGGCAGCTTGTGTAAATTCAGCTGGGCATATTCTGCGCGGATCACTAATGGCGTCACACTTCCTGCTGTCATTCGAATGGAAGCAATTGAAGACATGTATTCTTCTGGATTAATATTATACTGGGAAAGTGAACTTTGCAATAAGGTATGTTTGCTGGTATTGGATTAACTGCTTCACTAGTTATGCTTAAATATGTTAACACTGACGCCTATAGGATTTATAATGGTGGTACGTATATGCTACAACACCGAATACAAACCATCTGAAGCGCAATTTATGCTACTGTATCGTATACAGAATTGCAATCGCCACTTCACACACATATATGTGACTGGTATTGTAGCAGACATCGACATCAATTGCACGGCTAGCTATTGATCGCGGATCTCCTATTCACATTTCCAGAGGGTCGCGTTCGGAAGGGACACCAACTTTCACCCAGCTAGCATCGAGAGTTACGTCCCCTGTTATTACTGTCTACGTTATTGATAGGCTGAACTCATTTATTGCAACAGGGCGTGTCCTAAACGCAAGTCGGTATCCTCATCGTGGCTATTGGAGGTCCTGTTTAATTACTGGGACTGCGTTCTGTTTCAAAAACCATTTACATGACGCAGAACTCGTTCTCTAGTACGTATATATACTTGGTATACTTTGCATATAATGCATGTAGGAGTGGGGGAGGGGGTGGCTCATAATTTCAGTGACTATTGTACTGCACTTTTACAATAAAAATCCTAAGTAGTAATATCCTTCTGTAATGCAAGCTGGTATACATGTCTAAACCTGTGTCGACATTAAATGTAAAAATCCAATCATAACAAAGATACGTGTTTATCTACAGTATTTATATATTTTTCAATTTTATGGTGGGGGCGTACCACGTTTGAGGGCCTTAAAGGCTTATAACTGGAGCTGAAATTAAAGTGCATTTATTCTCCAACGAACAGGTGGCAGAGCCCAAACATGTTATCAGCCTAAATCCTGTGAATTGATTTGGTCTTCGTTAAATTGCTTCGGAAAACTGACCGGATGCATCCGTACCATTCCAAACCAAGTAGAGAATTCTATTTTAGCTGATGTATATATAATGCACACGGAAATACATGTAGTATGGTCTGGTTTAAGGAGGTCTAACGACCAATGTCTAAAACGCGTTCATAAGACGAAATACTGCAAATCACGAACATAGCCCGAGCAAAATATTAACGCGAATATGACATGTATGAAGTGACATCTTCCAACAATTAGTTGTGTTAACAATTCCTTACTGTTGATGACTTGGACATTGATGACCAGAATGTGTAATAATTAACACTGACGGCCATATCCTGAAATATATAATTACTTCCAACAGGCTTTAGCTTGTGACATACGTGGGTGTCATTATTCACTTCCTCTCACACAATCCAAGAAGCCATCGTGTAGCCTAATGCAATGGTTCTTGCAGTCATTTCGTATTGTTCATCCACCGGTGTATGGCGAGATTGCAATTTATAAGCTGACATTTTCGTTGAAAGTAATGACAAAAGAGTGAAAATAAAGACTTTACATCAAAACGGAATGTTTCCTTTTATCTTTGTGTTTGATTGGAACCGTACGTCCAGATGCGAGTCAGTTAGCGCGGGGCGGAACGCGTAAAACAGACAAAATGAACCGATTCTAGGAGGGGAAAAAATGACAACTTCTTCTCCTGAGACGAGTTCTGGCTGACAGTGAGTGAATGATGAGCCCCTTCTGGGAAGGCATGGGTATTTTCGGTCCGCTACGCGCCTTATTTCAGACGCAAGTCTCCAAGCCTGCAGTACCATTTAACACACGTCGATTGTCCTTTGGGTGGCGTCAGATTGCGTCAAAAATATCTTCTCTTCTGTTGATTTTTTTGTTCTCGGAAATATACCTCTTTAGTCGTGCTACCGTCCTGCCCATAACTGGGAGAAAAAGCACATGGACTTCCCTATCAACTAGTTCCGTATACAACTGCAAAGGGGGGAATGACAACTGGCTTTTTCTTCAAACGTTTGTTACACCTGATTTCAAGAGTCAACTTCTAGCGGAAGAAGCTGATATCTGTTTGTGAAGGGACAGAATAAGCTTAGCATGATTTCCTTGCTACTGAATTGTAGGTAATGCATCTGACGCAAGATAGGCCTACATATTTCTGAGGTAATTTCCCACATTGTTACAATAATACTATTAGTGGGTCTATTGTAAACGAGATAATGATTGTCATTTTCAGAATAATAGAGTTGATTTCAGAGGTGAAGGGCAAGAGTAGGGGACATCCTAAGAGTTGATAAAAGTGCACTCGAGTGTGAGATTCTATTTATAACCCAATAATGTAGCTAAAGCAACCTTTGTGAGAGAGAAAATGTGACAATGATCAAAGCAACTTTCTCAAGCGATGTCGTGCCGGAGTGAATATCCCCTCAGAACCAGAGTGTGTATGTGCGTGTGTGTGTGTGTGTGTGTGTGTGTGTGTGTGTGTGTGAATGTATGTGTGTCTTTCGATGTGTGTATGTGTGCGTGTGTGTGTATGTATGTGTGTGTGTGTGTGTGTGTGTGCGTGTGTATGTGTACGTGTGCGTGTGTGTGTGTGTGTGTGTGTGTGTTTGTGTGTGTCGTTGTGTACAGTATGCGTGTCCGGGTGGGTGTGTGAATTATTTGGAATTTTACAATTATTCTTATCTCGACTTGCTCTCATGAAGCTGACGAAGGTATTAGTAGTGAACATGCCACTGCTCAATATATCGCCTTCTATGTCGTCTTGTACGAGACACTGTAGACGTATTTTAAACAATATAACATAAATATGCCTGCCCGCTAAAGAGATATCCTTACACATAGCTCTATCCGCTAAGACACCATGACTTAGCGCTCTCAATCCAGTGTACTAGCTATCGGCAAAGAGGGGAGTTATTTCTTAGCTCTATCCGCTAAGAAACCATGACATAGCGCTATCATTGCAGACATGTACTAGCAATCGGCAAAGAGGGGGGTTATTTCTGAGCTATATCCGCTAAGATACCATGACATAGCGCTATCATTGCAGACATATACTAGCTATCGGCAAAGAGGTGATTATTTCTGAGGTGTATACGCTAAGAGACCATGACATAGCGCTATCATTGCAGACATGTACTAGCAATCGGCAAAGAGGGGGGTTATTTCTGAGCTACTATAGTATACTAGTATTCGCTAAGATACCATGACATAGCGCTATCATTGCAGACATGTACTAGCAATCGGCAAAGAGGGGGGTTATTTCTGAGCTACTAGTATATCCGCTAAGATACCATGACATAGCGCTATCATTGCAGACATGTACTAGCAATCGGCAAAGAGGGAGGTTATTTCTTAGCTCTATCCGCTAAGAGACCATGACATAGCGCTATCATTGCAGACATGTAGTTAGCAATCGGCAAAGAAGGGGTTATTTCTGAGGTCGGTAGCATGGCACATTTCTGTATACCATTTAGTTTACCTTTCCAACGTTCATATTTGTGGGTATGTTTTCTCTAATATTCAATAAATGTCATCATCTGCAGCAAACGTCTGTGTATAAGTTAGTAATATCAGTATTTCACCTGACAATGGACATTATCTGCAGCTATCTGTTTAATTCATAAGAAGAGAGAACAAAAGTATGCAATTACAAACCTTCCAAATGACGGTGTGCCTTTAAGGGTGCCATCACTGTGTATATAGTATTTAGTCCATATATTATAGTGTCATTATTAAATAGATATTATCAAAAGGCCTCAGTTAACTCTAATCAGTGGTGTACTGGGCTCAATGTAATCATCCTAACGAGATGGTCGGTTCTGATTATCACCTACATATACCTGGGGACATCGTTCTTACCGCGAGTGCTGTCAAACTTGAGTGTTCTCATTAACCCGATGTATCCACCGGTTGTAGGGACATAAAACCAGCCACAGAGAAATATCTAAGAAAGATTAAAGCTGCTAACGATGAGTGTTTGTGAGTGCATGTAATGGTTTACTGATATATACTTAGGATCTGATTATCATCCATTGTTACCAGGGTGCATGTGTGGCAGTAGTGCATTATATAAACACGATACATCCGTGTGTAATACATGTACTACCTATTCATGACTACGACAATCTAATAACTATAAGGTATACGGTCGGAGAAATGGTACAACACCTATCGGGAGGTAAATTAATTTGGAATACAGCACGCATTTAGAGTAATGTCACCCCCTTGCTTAATGTCAAGGGAGATATAACCCGAAACATGAATTATTGAAGGAGGAAATCGACGGTCGCGTTATTCAAATACTAGCATTATCAAGAGAGGAATGCCTGTAGTTAGTTTCGTGGGTAGTTACGTATCGGCTCTTATATATCTGTCAAGAAAAATACCTTAATTAAATTATAATATAGTATTATTGGTAAATCATGGAACCTGAGTAATACGTAGTGTGATGAATAAAACACTCGTGGAAAGACAAATCAAATGGATATCTGGTCAGTTAAAGTGTCTCCCTCACATTTAAGATGTCAACTATTTGCGATACGTTCTTGGGAACAGCGAATGATAAGTTCCCACCGAGTTCTTTGATCTAACTTAGCCTGTAGACTCATCAGTGATCGGCACTCGACAGACGATGACAGTTTGTAATAACGGCCCGCATTGGGCCTACGGGTATTGAAAGACCTTACCATTCTGGCTGGCTGTTTGTCCGTCTCATATCCCAGTATTAATACATTCTGTTAAGGACTGGGAATAATTCCTACGAGTCGCCGTGTGACGAATACGAGTAGCAATTACGCCTGGTGGCCATGACAGTTCATCCGTGTACGCTACCAAACGGCTTTATTAGAATACGCTACACAGATGTGGGTGATCACGAATCCTCCTCTATTAATAACGATACGGATATTTAACAATTATAGTCGATGAATCAGGTCTCCAAAGGTGTGTCTGTGTTGCATGTAACTAACTGTGTGGGCGATCAAGAATCCTTTATCAGTAACGATACAGATTTCTACACTTATAGTTTATGTCCGGTTTACACAAAATTGCAGGTCGCTCGCGTATACTAGTATTTAGTATACTTGTATACACTATGGCTTTTTTCCGTCATACACGTGTATCATGGTTCCTGTTGACACGCCTACTTGTCCGGATATAACTACTAGTATGCATTAAATAAACAGTGTCGGACCGCTAAATTATATGCCTTGTAGTTTGTAATTGCAGTAGAGATTCGTCCAGACTAGGCGTAATTAGATAAAACACCATGACATTGACGAGTGTTTTGAATATTAATCAAATATATGTTTGACGGTACTCTACTATATAATAGGCTCAGATAGTGAGTGAGTGAGTGGATGCGTGAGTCAATGAGTGGGTGAGTGGGTGAGTGATTATTGAGTTTAACCTCAGTTCGGAGATGGTTCACACATTTGCGACGGTTAACTAGTTGAATACACTATACACTATAATATTAACATGATATCCATGAAAACCATGCTCTCCAAAAAGTCATATAAAATTATGTTCCCAAATGATCTAACAGCTTTATATCTAGTTGACAATGATATTATATGCATACATATATTTTCAACTTTCCAAATAGCCCCATGTTTGTTTTCAAAGGCTAGAATTAAATTACCAGGTACCTGTGTGAACAAACGTTTAAGATATGGCGTGTAATTGGATGCTGAACTGAGAAGCCCACATAACTGTTGCCGTCTTTGACAATCATCTCACCAAAACAAATGTATACATGTACAGAAAACTGCATTAACGAATATGTAACACTTAGCCTACTATTCATAAACAGTTATTATATAATCATGTAAAATATTTCACATTAGGTATTAATCCTATTTGGAGGGTATATACATCGAAGTGCGAGCAAACCTTAAAATCAAATTGACTATGTAACCAGAAGGTTAGTATCATAAACATTAAAGCAGACATCCTATACCTTCATAGTCGGCCCAGATAATGCACTACCGCGTCCCATAAGCGTGTCACACAATCCTGTAGTGTAATATACGCATAGTCCTCTCATGACTATCTCAAGTTTTATGTTACGGTTTACCACGCCTACAGTGATGTACCTGTACCTGTGCTTAGCGTCGACCCCACCCAAGCTCCACCTACAGCACCGACACCCATCAAACACCACCTGATCATCATCACCGACGACCATCCACAACACCGATCGCCATCGCCGATCAACATCTGCATCATCTATCACCATCCATTTCAGCAACATCGACCTATCACCATCTATTTCAGCAATCTCGACCTATCACCATCCATTTCAGCAACATCGACCTATCACCATCTATTTCAGCAACCACGACCTATCACCATCTATTTCAGCAACCTCGACCTAACACCATCTATTTCAGCAATCTCGACCTATCACCATCCATTTCAGCAACATCGACCTATCACCATCTATTTCAGCAACCTCGACCTATCACCATCTATTTCAGCAACCTCGACCTATCACCATCTATTTCAGCAAACTCGACCTATCACCATCTATTTCAGCAACCTCGACCTATCACCATCGACAGCACCGATACTCTCCAAACCACAGTACAGACAACCACAGTATCACCCATAGTACAGACAACCACATAGTCTCACCCACAGTACAGACAACCACATAGTCTCACCCACAGTACAGACAACCACATAATCTCACCCACAATACCCCACAATACAGACAACCATACAGTCTCACGCACAGTACAGATAACCACATAGTCTCACCCACAGTACCGATAACCACATAGTATCACACACAGTACAGACAACCACATAGTCTCACACACAGTACAGACAACCACATAGTCTCACCCACAATACAGACAACCACATAGTCTCACTCACAGTACAGACAACCACATAGTCTCACCCACAGTACAGACATCCACATAGTCTCACCCACAATACAGACAGCCACATAATATCACCCACAATACAGACAACCAAACCGTCTCACCCACAGTACAGACAACCACATAGTCTCACCCACAGTACAGACAAGCACATAATCTCACCCACAGTGCCTACACCAGCCAGCACCATGTACAAACCCCACCCATTACGAGGCAGAGCATCGATGCCATTCTACAGCAACTACCACGCTTAGCGCAGATCCACAGTCAGCCACTCCCAGCATTCATCATCATCCAGCAGCACCCAAAACATTGACCTCAACCCAGCACCATGCCAAGCACATAACCCATCCGCATTTCCCGCCAGCAATACCAATACCATCCACATACATGTCCACCGCCATCACCCACATACACCGCCACCACCAACATACACCGCCATCAACCAACATCACCCACAGACCCCTCCACTCCCACGACTACACACACCTCACTTCAACTCCGTCACGTGTTCTCGACCTGCACTCGTCGGCCTCCTGTCAATGAGGTCTCCACACGACTGGGACCAACCCTTAACACATCGATATCCACCTCCCTGAGACACAACGATTCCTAAAGTAACGCCGCCAGCACTCTCTGTGCAGTTTTACATGCATTTCATGAGCACCACATTATGAGGTAAAACTATTAACACACAATGCCTGTGTCGCTTTGGGCGATTGGCGACGACAGTGTGGCAAAGTTGCAATCAAAATGCATCATGGACACACACGCACGCGCGCAAACACACACACACACACGCACGCACGCACGCATACACACACACGTCTTCTTAGAATAAATCACAGTTTAAAACGTAATCGTTAAACATGGTTACAAACACGTACTTTGGCGTTGGTGTTGTACATACCTTAGTGGGCGAGCTGGTTGGATGTCATGACACCAAGACTCAACATCGTATTGGGTTGGCGGAGGGTGTAGGGTGGGGGTAGGGGGGACATTTCCACACAGGAACGTAACTTTCACGTTATGAATGTGAGTATTTAATCCAACATTGTCAGTGTCACTATTTAAGTGAATACTTCCAACCCATGGAATAGAGAGGATCCGTGTATACGTACATAGGACCAATCGTTAGATTCACCAAGACATCAATGATGGTCGCGGCACTGGTGACTTCTCTAAGTGGCGATCTGCAGAATCGGCAATCAGTGGAGTGGTGTAGCCCGGACATGCACGTAGATTTTCTGCGGTTGCCATGCCAAGACGTTCACATGTATTGATATGCACCCATTTTCTGATCAATATCATAATTTTATATAAAACTATGGAAAGATTTCAAGTCTTGTGCACGCTGTTATATTCGCATTTTTTACTACAAACAAAACCATGTAAATCATTAAATTAATACGAGCATAATATTAATGCGAACAATGCTACTTGTATGTCTAAAATGTAGGTGTCGCATTAAATCATAGTAGCAGTAATATCATGATTTACAGTATTCGAATGTCGCGGATATCATTTCATATGTTAAATGTTGCACATATAGAAAGGAAAATAAAGGAGGTAGGTGCGAGCGGAAATCTTGCCCAAACTATTATATGTATAGTGCATAGTACTGATACATGTATAATTAAAAGTGAATCCACATTCAGATTGAAACCTTCAGTATGATACTCTAATCCCGACAATATAGTTCATAGCAATTCATTTGAATTATCATCACTCGACTTACTTGAGTTTCTTCTCACGGAGGACGAAATCAGAGAGATGCTTTAGAACCAGTGTGTATACTCCCAGACCATGCACACTCCAACAGTGTCACTGGACCATGACGTCACATCCGTCTCTGTAGCTTAGATCCATCCTGAACGTCGTCTTAGTCGCCGCCGACAACAGCACCGTCACTTCGCCCTGGTGGTCTTTACTCCCTGGGGGTCGGGCAGTGTCTCACCGCCACTTGCAGCACTCCTCTACCTGTCGTACTCAATCCGATACAATATTAATTGGAAGTGATGGCTAGGTTACGTGCGAAGCCTCGTAGGCCTTCGTTCAATGTCCTCGGAGTTGATGGCGACTCCTTGCTCGCCTCATTAGCTGCGCTGTGGAAATTAATCGTTACGTGGTACACTGTTGAAGATAATTTTCTAACTGGGTGACCGTCAAGTAATAATATATTCGATCATATCAGTTTCCGAAACCAACGCTCCTTGGCATTGATTAGGTGCCGTTGGACAGACTAAGACAAACGGGTATTTTCTCAAAGATGCAGGTCATTGTAGAAACTATCTCAGATCCGATCCAAGATGCACTCCATCTGTCTCTGTACGTTTGTTCGGTTCCCCTGAATACAGTAATGTCTCATTAATGGAAGGTTGGATAGGCAATCGTAGACAAATTGAGATCTACATCGGTAATGTCCATAGCTATCCAATTATAATATCCGGTCTTTCCGAATTTCAAAAACAATCGATGCAAGCGAACGCATTTCGAATATTCAATTATAGAATTATCGATGTAATAGCCAGCGTAATGAATACCCGGTGTCGTTCAATGCGTGTATGCATCGCAGGATGCATAAAGAAACTCACACTCACAAAACTATTTAGAGCTTAAATACATGTTGAGGCGAAGGCATTACAAATATAACACTAGCATAAAGACTACATGAAGAATCACATACATACTCTCTGAGTGGAATGACATCCTGGGTAAATTTCACTGGGCATATTCGGTGCTGAAGCATAGTGACGTCGTACTTCCTG
>JAULBO010121362.1:0-10376 GCA_032355325.1 Clypeosectus delectus | reverse complement strand
AGAGAGAGAGAGAGAGAGAGAGAGAGAGAGAGAGAGAGAGAGAGAGAGAGAGAGAGAGAGAGAGAGAGAGAGAGGGGCGAGTGAGAGAGGATGTGGGGTTGAAACAGAGAATATCAAAACACTTGTCAAAATATTGAGCATATCGGTCGGCAGTCAGGAAGTAATACCTCCATTTTCTACCTACAATATATAAACTGATATTTGTGTTTAAAATGGGCTGGTCCAAGGCGTAATCTATAATGATAAGTAATATTACATTCAAAATCTGTCATACGCATTTGAAACTATATCTATAATCTTAAGAGATAAACACAATCCAATAAGCGTCTTGTCATTCATGTTCAGAGGGCGTGATTAGAGCTCAGAGCAGCCACGATAAGACGTAATATCCGGACAATTCACATTGATGGATGCGTCCTTGCTATTATGTCTAATATCTCAAAGTATTGAATAATACAATCATGTTTTAGTCAGTGATTGCAGAAACACCCCCGTGTTAGGCTTGTAGTGTGACGTTATAGTAACAGTGGCGTGGATGGTAGAGATGTTTCAATGAAACTCTCTGGCAAATATCCGGTTTCACGTGATCCGTAAAGAAATGCGTGGCTGATGCTTTGTACAACAAACATATTTAAGGATCATCGAAGACTGAGGTCAACGTATTTCAAAACAATTTTTCTTCGCAAAATGGCAGACGACTATCGTTCAACTCCAAGCGGTGAGATCAAAATTATTGTTTTCTTTTTGTAGGTGAGTACATACTAACGGACCAAAGGATACTATCTCAAAATGGCAAAGACGACAATTTGTTCGACACCAAGCAGAGAGAGACACACCTCGACGACAGTGATTCCGGCTAGAGATCGTTCTAGGACCCCGTCTGGAAAGGATAGAGTGACGCCTGCGGAGCAGGTTCTGATACCTCCATGTTGGGAGGAACCGAGCAAGAACCGACGACACAGTACCATCCACTCCTACTGTCTCCAGCAGTACCAGACCCTACCCAAAGATGTCCACACCATGAGAAACGTCAAGGAGATGAACTCTGGCAAAGCCATGAAAAATGTTCTCGCTCTAAGTTTCGCCTTCATGATCATCTTCACAGCATTCGTCTCCCTGCAGAGCCTTCAGAGTTCCCTGCACCCTGGCGGTGTGGGAGTTGTCTCCCTTAGCTGCGTGTACGGGACTACGGTTCTGTCGTGTCTGATAGCGCCGTGGATCATCAACCGCATCTCCACCAAATGGACCATGGTCGTGGCTTTCGTGATGTTCACGGGATACTTCTCCGCAAACTTCTACCCGACTCACGAGGTGCTCATCCCCCTGGGGATTGGCCTGGGGTTGTTGGCCGGACCACTGTGGAGCGCTCAGGCCACATGCTTGACCACGTTGGCCTTGACGCACGCGGAGCACGAGAAGGTGGCGGAACCCGACGGAGTTATCAACAGGTTCATGGGGATATTTCTCGGATTCTACCGAAGTAGTCTCATCTGGGGAAACATTATTTCTGCGATAGTCCTGGCCAACAATACGCATCCGGAACATCCTAGCACCTACCGGAACATGACCCACACGCGAGAAATCTGCGGAGCTCGCGACTGCCATATTTACGACACCGCCGACGGAACGTATAACAATGGATACAACAACCTTCACACGTCCATCCCGGACTCGACGCGTCACATGCTGCTGAGCATCTACCTCGGCTGCGGCGTCATGGCCATCGTGGTGCTGGTAGTCCTCCTGGATAAGACCAGCGTTGGGAAGAACGACGCCGACCCCGAGTTCCAGCAGTCGTCGAGAGAGCTGTTCTTGTCCACCTTGAAGATGCTGACTGATTCCAAGTGCGCTCTCCTGTTGCCCTTGGTGATGTTCGTCGGCCTGGAACAGGGATTTATATTCGGAGACTTCACGAAGGTTAGTGCTAGTATTACAATCAGAGTCGATATGCAGTCGCAGTCTTGACGCATTAAGACGTAGACACACAGTGGTATTCTCTTGGTACGACCTTACTTCGTTGATGCCTTACTCCATTGGTGTATTAGTTCATTGATGCCTTACTCCATTGATGTCTTACCCCATTGATGCCTTACTCCATGGATCTTAGTTCATGTATGCCTTACTCCCTTGATGCCTTACTCCCTTGATGCCTTACTCCATTGAGGCCTTTCCCCAGTGATGCCTTACCCCATCGATGCCTTACTCCATGGATCTTAGTTCAGTTATGTCTTACTCCCTTGATGCCTTACTCCATTGATGCCTTACCCCATTGATGCCTTACTCCCTTGATGCCTTACTCCATTGATGCCTTACCCCATTGATGCCTTACTCCATGGATCTTAGTTCATTTATGCCTTACTCCCTTGATGCCTTACTACATTGATGGCTTACTCCATTGAGGCCTTTCCCCAGTGATGCCTTACTCCATTAAGGCTTACTCCATTGATGTCTTACTCCATTGATGCCTTACCTCATTGATGCCTCACTCCATGGATGTTAGTTCATTTATGCCTTACTCCCTTGATGCCTTACTCCATTGATGCCTTACTCCCTTGATGCCTTACTCCATTGATGCCTTACTCCATTGATGCCTTATACTCAAATGATGCCTTACTCAAATGATGCCTTACTCCATCAGTCCTCGGTAATAGTAAGTTATGAAAGTTTCGTCAATGTTTCTGCACCGTTACCAAGGCCGTAGCTAACTTCGTAATTTTCAGTTTTCATGGAGGGTCAGTTGAACAACAATTACAAAGTTATATAGCGATTTATAAGAAATTTACTAATTTGGTAAAACTCCAGGGGGCAGCTGCCACCCCTGCCACATAGCTAGCTACGGCCCTGGTTACTAGTATTATAGCAATCTTACGAAGGGTTTGTGTGTCGGGTCCTGCCTCTCGTTGTTATTCGTCTATCTCTCCTTTCTATTTTTCACTTAACGTAAACTTAAATAGAACACACACAGTTCATAAAGGTGGCAACAGGAAAAACACCAAATACTCTCTATATATCTTGGGATAAAGTTGGATAACATTTCCCTAATACATAATACACTGCGTATTCCTTTTCTATCGTTTGGGCACATTGTAACCAAGATAGTGCAACCTGGTTAATTTAACGATATTAATAATAATTATGATGATAATATTAATAATAGGTTGATTGTTGTATATTGCAGTAAGTTTGCATGGCGCTACAGGAAAAGGGATACGACCTTTTGGTTTGCTGTCATGCTGGCAAATTGGTCAGAGTGTTTATGCTATCTTCCCTGCATTTAGACGTTAATGATTATTACACATACAATAGCGAAGCACGAGAAAGTATCGGTGAATTCCCGGAGTGTAACACCACTGACTGGACGGACCATTCAGCTTGGTCAGAGCGGTCGACAGAGGGAAGAGTGAGAGAGAGAGAGAGAGAGAGAGAGAGAGAGAGAGTGCGGTTACAATATCGGTATTATCTACTGTATATCATAGCATACATTGAATGTACAAACTCGTAACGTGCACTGTGTATCCTGCCGATGGTGCCTGTATTCTATGATAGCGAAACGCTGGATAAAAGCATAGGTTTGATGAAGGCGGTATGCCATTGTACTGTCAGACTGATTCCTGAATCATATATCCCTAAGCAATACCAGATAAGATTATTTAAGATAAAAGCAACTATTACATGCATTCATACATACAGTATACTCCCAGAAACATGCCAACCAGATATTCCCAGATGCATGTATATCCGATTTTACCCGATAAACATTATACATGTATACCGGTGTATTTCTATATCGAGTAATGTCCGTGCACTACAATTACATGGAAACCTGATAGAAAACAGCATGTGCCTGTGCACCCTGTGTTTCTCTACGTTTGAATAGCCACTCTAGAGTGTTAAGGGCTTCGATAAGGTAGGATCCGAGCTAGTGCTCTATGCTTATAATCCCATTGCCAATGTGAGACACGGCAGACGAAATTAGAGGCTTCGAACCCTCGTCGGATTCCCCAGGGAATTCAGTTAGTGATTGCTGTGAGTTTCCTATAGGAGTGTAATTACTATCACTGTCCTCTTTTCTTCACCTTAGGCATTAGTGCCCGCACCTCTCATTTAATAACGCGTATCCGCCGAGATGGGAAGGAGGTGAGTTTTGGTGGTTGTGTGGAGTGGTGGTGGGACGATCGTAGGACAACATGTACCCTAATGTTGATGCCAGCTGTAATTAAATCAGGAAATCATAGTAAATTGTGAAATTCCATAAAACATGATGTACATTATCGCATGCTCTGGAATTATTCATTTAATGATCCAAACAAAAAAGGTAAATTAATAAAATATAGTTTACGGAATAAGGTCAAAAGCATGGACAGATACGAACGTAGGCCTGATAATGTGTCTGTTTAACTTAACAAGACATGGCACCTAGGATAGACTATTTGCATATTGAAAACGTGCAATATTTCGTTAGAAATTATCGCAACACTGCAAGTGTTTCAGTAAAACTCTCAGTTCAATATTTATAAAGCTTTGGATACGAAATATGGTTTTGTTATATGTTGAAGATATCTAATGAATATGTTGTAGTACCATACTGTTACTGATTGCTGAAACACAACGATGCAATTCTGTTCCTAATACATGATGTATATCTGCTTAACTGATTTCACATCATTGGCAATAATACTGGTATATTGACAAACGTGGATCCAATTTGCTCGACAGCTATAACATGAGATAATGTACCGTTATGAACACAGTATACCACGCTTAGTCCCAAATCTCCACTTAGTTCGATTGAGCTTGACGCATACACTGACCACGATAAAAACATACTTAAGCGGATTAATTTATCATGTTCATGGCTTAATAGAATTCTATGAAAGGTAAATGGCCCAAAGTTATTCGCTTAATGACAGATACAACGTGTTTTGTTTTTCATGAGGGTGGTGGATTTTCCATCGGATGTGAGGGATTGTGTGTTACAAAACATTACCCTTCATCCGGGATCTTCATATACATAATATTAGGCAGATGATGGACACTATTCCCCTAGAAACCAATTAGAATGGAGATGGGTTTGGTAAGCTGCCTGTTAATGACATTTGTCAGAAATCCCATCTGTGTCATGATAAAACTTCGAAGACATTCGTGAATATTTGCATACATGAAAGCATGCATGCACTTGTGAATCTTTCAAATGCATTAATGTTGTTTTGTGGTAATACAAAGCATCTAGCTGCGTGTATCAACATCACTACTGATGACTGTACATGTGCCTAATGTCCACACGGATGTGCCTCCTAGATGTCCACCCCTCACCGCCAGAGGACGCTGCTGTTGTTTATCGCAACACCAATATCTGGCCAATCATGTGTGCTGTAATTCTTCACTGTAATTACTACAAGCCAATGCAAATTAAGGGTCTTCCCGTAACTTGACCTGACCTTCACCTCGCGGACAGTTGCTATAAAGACATCTCGTGTATGATATGCGAAATATCAACTACTTCTATAGCCCCTACATACGTTACATCAACACACAACCCCCCACCCCCTTTCCCTCCCCAAAAGATACTTGCCTCTGAGCTAAAACATTGAATAAATAAACTGAGGCTGGTACCGTATTGTTGAAAATGCTATGTTCATGTCAACTGGTATCGGTGTGTATAGGACGCTTGCTGTCAACTGGTCATGCATGCTCGTTTTGACAAGAAGGGTTCTGATTGGCTAATAGCGAGTAGAAGGGGTCAAATCCCTGCATGGAGTTTGATTATACAATATCATAATTACAGTACGTTTATATTGTGTATTAGCTTGTGTGTCAAGTTTGGAAGGGAACTAATATATATTCTTAAAGGCATACTATCACAGATTAGGTTTTCGTTTTGGAGCATATTGGAATTTAAAATGCAAAGTACATGTAAATATCGTACATATAATCACTTTTGTACCTCCAAATATAGTTTCATGGCTGTAGGATAGGTAAGATTCCATTGCAGTTAATTTCCGATAAAGCCAGAATAATTTGATTGTTCTATCATTGTGATGTCAGACTGTAGATATTGCTTGACCTAACTATTTGATTGTTCTATCATTGTGATGTCAGACTGTAGATATCGCTTGACCTAACTATTTGATTATTCTATCATTGTGATGTCAGACTGTAGATATCGCTTGACCCAACAGCCATTGTGATGTCATCGCTAATGTTCAGAATAACATTTCACGATGTTCCAAAGACAATATAATTATATCTTAGTAGCTATAATCATTTCAAATAAGAAAATATTAAAAACCAATGGGATATGTGTCAAATATAGCTGGTTGCCCAATATACGTGTGTAGACACATCAAATGTACATACTTTCAGGTAAAAATACATTAGACCATGAAATATGTAAACAATGCCGTAATAGTATGCCTTTAAAGTCCACAGACATTTGAATTTTCAATATAGTTTTTATTCCCTTCTAATGTTAGAATTGTATATTGTTAAACAATCTCTGCGATTATTTTTCTTAATGGCGACGCCAGTGTCACAGTGATATCCTAAAGTAGATAACAGCCAGTGCACGAAAACTGGGCTATCGAGGAAATTGTGATGTCACAACAGGCATAACCACGAGATAAGCTTTGTCATGGTTTGTTCCTTGGTGGCGCTGTGTTGTGTATGGATTGTGATGTCATAGTATTGCAATGATGTCACAGTGGGCTGGTTCTGGTGTGACGTCACTCGATCCTGCCTACTTTGTTACAGAAGCTGGCATGGCCCCAATACAATCGTTGTTTCACTAGGAATGGGGTTTTTAACAGATATGTAGCAGTGTGTAAATTATTATTTTGACACATGCAAACTACTACAATTTAAGAAAAAGATTAAATAAATCAATTTTCCGTGCTCTTTAAATCGATTGTTGCACTAAAACCTCTATCATTAGACAAAAAAAGACATTAATTTCATAGCAACTTTCATTCGTCATATTTATAGAAGAAGGTTTATTGTGTTTCTCTACACAACTGGATGCTTGAGAATAATGTTGAATGCGGCCCAACTATGATTTATGTTAAAGTATTATTCAAACTGTGTTATTCAACAAGTGCTGCTTGCTTCACCAGTATATTTTATGCAGCTAGTCTTTGTATGACATCATTCCAAATGTATTAAAGGGAGACAATAACTATATCTGGTGATCAATTCTCTATACCAGAGTGATCTTCCTTGTAGTTCACATTTTTACACATGAATCTAACTTGGAAACTTAATATCCTACTATATTCTCTTTCAGTGTACTAGTATTTGTTTTCGATTTTCAAATTGCACGTAGTTTGCTAACGCTTGCCGGAGTATCATCCTCATCTTCACAGGCCAGGACTTTCCAATGATTAACCTTCTCCGTGCGTGCTATATCGGCAAACGGAGATGCCCTATACGAGATCCCTCTGAGGGATTGTGCTTAACCCAGCATTGGAAAGGGATACACCACTGGATTGGTACTGAATTCCCAGTAACCATGGTAACTGGAGGATGATAATATTGCTGGCTGCCTTTGAAGAAATAATTTGAAGAATGAACTCAGTTACTGTCGGAACTTTTTTCTTTCTTTCTGTGTGTATGTTTCATTGTTTACACTGCTTTTTATTAAGATGATTGTATTTGTATTTAACCATCGAACAATAAAATGTAGCATCCTTAGTCTTTATAGTTGTTGCCACTTCTCCCATGCATCACACTGCCACTGTGGCGCAGTGGTTAGAGCGTCGGCCCGGAGAGCGAAAGGTCATGGGTTCGATCCTCAGAAGTGCCCTGCCAAAAGACATTACAATATGGTATTTGTTGTTCGCCTGCTTGGCGCTTGTAAAAGGGGTATTGCAAGGACTAGTGGAGTATCCATGTTCAAACTGCAGAATGATATTCCAGTGAGCTAGCACTATACAGACTGGTGGAATGGACTAGCACAAGCAGACATGGGCACATACACTACACACAAACCGTGCACGTTCTGGAAAGCCAATTAACAACAACGATCGACATAGCTGCAGATCAAACCAAAAGATTTCACTGTCGTGCACACTCTTGTTGAAGCAGACCAAAACAACTTGACAAAGAACGAACCACAATCATGAGTTTGAAAATAATGTAGTGCAGCAGAGTATAGCAACTTAATTGTGCATTTTATGGTAAAAGCATGAAATTTGGCACAGTGATAGATTCCGTAGACCATAAAGGTCATTTTAAGATTGTCAATTGAGACCTATCTTGAAGGTCAAGTATGTTGACATTGGAGGCCATTTTGAATTTAAGCATATCTGAAACCAATTTGTTTCCAGTGTTGGTGTTATTTCGCACTCTATGATCTATAAGATGAATCACTGCTGTACCGAGTTAGTAAACTTATGTTGATATCATGTAGACAGGAAATATCAATAATTATGACTTCGGATCCAAGATGGCCGAAACATTCAAAATGGCGGCTCAGTTCAATAATTAATAGATATTTGTTTTTTTCACATACTAGTATACTAGTAAAAGAATTCACATGATTTACTGCTGCTTTAAGTTAGTAAACTTATGTTAATATCATGCTTAATTAATACATGTAGACAGGATCAAACTATCGATAATCATATTACTTCCAAGATGTCTGAACTATTCAAAATGGCTGCCATTTCCATTATGTACACCAGTGGATAATTTTGTCCTGGCAATCTCAGTGGCGGGTTCAGGGGGTTCAAGTGACCTTTTTATGACGAAGTGCCCCTTTTTTAAAAGCATTTAGCAAAGTGAACCCCACTGTTCCTAAAATGCTGGATCCGCCCTGCACACATGCACTTACACACATACTAGTACACATACACACACGCATGCACACACACACACACACACACACACGCAAGCACAACAACAAACACATGCACACAAACAAACACACACACGCGCAAGCAGAAACACACACACACACACACACACACACACACACACATCCGCACCCAACGGCAACGTTCAGCTATGGCCAGTATGGGATGACAACGCAACATAAGTTACAGTCGAACGTCACATCAAAGCCCGTGTATATTAAAAACGTCTGCCCAGTAATATATCACCAAGTGGTTTGAAGATAGCTGTCATATGATGTGATGATTTTACTGCCTTTATATTTTGTTGTGAACCAATAACAACAAAGCCTACACACAACGCGTTGATACAAGGCATGCATGCATGGTTTAATTGTTGGTACTACAGTGTACTAGTATTAAGTAGACCCACGTGTTACTAGTCTTTGTCACGGACCCTGTTCTCAATCAAGTACTAGTACTCCTATTCCAAATCCCTCCCACGAACAAAAGCAAGTCTGAATTTTCTGGGGGACACAGGTTAACGATTTTCAGAGGCTCCTTTCATATAAATATTATACCCATCAGTAAAATGTATTTAAAATAATGTATTTTCATCCTCTGAGACTATGGGTAGATGAACATGTTACATACGTCAAAGGGTTTGACACGCGTAAAATGTAGTATCATTAACATTATAATTAGATTATCTCCTTCAGTAAGGTTATTCCTGACGAACATCTTGTATATACTAGTGTATAAACGCATTGAAACTGCTCCCTTTAATGGCAATGTTTGTTGGTCATTGCAGTAAAATATGTACAGCGTTCTCGCATTACACTGCCGTGGCGGGCCGACTGAATCTCTCCCTCTTGGCTGCTGGCGAGTCGTCCTCCCAGCCGTTGGGGCAGGGTCCGAACTTTGCCGTGTATGCGGTCGTCATGCGGGTAAGTCGCGCCACAACGGACAGAGCAAGCGGTGAGGGAATTCTATATCCGGTATGATATGGAATGCGGCAGATACGAAACGTCGCTCCGATGGTCTGTGCGAGGGGCGTTACGTTTCTACAAAACGCTGGAGTGCAATCTCGATTTTTTAAAATAAATATATACATATGTATACACTAGTACATACAATCGTTTTGTACATCCGGTATACAAAGCGTTTCAAAGCGTTTTGAAGATATCGGATATGGTATTAATGTTAGGCAGTTTTGAAAAAGACGCTACAGTTTGTATTCGCGTCCAGCATAACACCTTGATAAAATTAATAGTGTATTTTTAGCATAAACAGTGATGGACTTATGGTCTTATTTCAATATGCATTACTCATAGTACAGTAACTTCGGATAGTTTCCATTTCATATTCAGATGTACATATATGAATAGATCTAATTTTTGAAATACTGTACATGCAGCTTAATTTAACGAATCATTCATTATTATACCCACACGGAGATTTAAGTAATATATTGAGACCGCGTAGTGGTTAGAGCGTCGGCCCGGAGAGCGGAAGGTCGTGGATTCGAATCCCCGGCCGCGTCATACCAAA
>JAULBO010121351.1:0-10379 GCA_032355325.1 Clypeosectus delectus | reverse complement strand
AATGCATAGGTTGTATTTAAATATTATTGCGAAACTGGGCGACTGTCTAGTGACTATATTCGATGCGCATGCTTAAATTGGAGGACTCCTAATGCACAGTTGCCATCTAGTGTAGAATTTTGCGCGGCGAACCCCATTCATAATATGATATAATCAAATAAACATCCAGCATTTTAATGCATATGAATAATAACATATTACGTTTTCATTCAGCATTGAATTATTATTATTATTTATTTATTTTTTGTATTTCTTTTGTATTTTTTAATCATTATTTTTTAATTGAATTGAATTATTATTATAGTAACCATGGTTACACATATCTATAACCCATACATGAAATATAGAATATATGCAAACCTGTCATTGGATGGAAATAAAGATTCCATGTCCATAAAAAAAACGAAGACAAGAAATTTTAAAATTAGCTCGTTATTCAGCTGGCTTTCCCTGTTGGCCATAAGAAACTGTACATGTTGGTATGGTCAGGCGAAACATATGAATATATATACAGTATCTTATAGTCAGTAGAGAAGCCTAGAGGGATCCTGATCTGGTTTACAATGTGACCAGTTCACTATCAAGCTCAGTATCGCACCGGTCCAAAGCGCTTGACTACATGTCAGTGGATAGTCTTAAGAAAATTAGTGCTTCCTGTTTCAGTTCCGATAACCAAGGAAAAACCTACATGTGCTGAAATCGTCACTGGAGAAATAGCTCTGCAGAATGTGAGTGTCGGTTGGATATGGTTTTCATTTGTTTAATTTGGGTCATATACTCCCAATGGAGTTGAGGTGGAAAGCGATGGCTCACTGACTGGGGTAATAAAATGTAAGTGCCACTGAGTTCCTTGCGATGGATATTAACCATCTCCCAGATGAATGAACTATATATACCATATGACATAATTATCTCCCTTGGTCTGCAGGAGGGAAAACGTAAGTTTGTGCGCTACATAATTCAATTATTATTATTATTTCAGTATTTTACCCATTTAATCGGACAAACATTCATTTTAAGAAACAGTATCCTAATAAGACCTATACAAACAAATAAGTCCTTTACAAACAAACAAAATAACAATATAATAAAAAATACAATAAAAATTACATTATGGAGACGCGTGGAACATTACAGGTGGATGTGATAGTGAACTCTGCATCAACCAACCTGGATCTGACCAATGGAGCAGTGTCCAAGTCCATATTGAGTGCCGCGGGATCCTCCATTCAAGACGAAGTGTCCACCAAGTACAGCAAAGGCATTCAGCACGGAGCGGTTGCCGTCACGTCGGCCGGCGGAAAACTGAGGTGCAAGCAGGTGTACCATGCATGTCTTCCTTCGTGGACTGAAGAGCACACTGGCGTCCGTGTGAGTACAAGCGATTTCTCGCGAGATACATGTACATGTACGTAACGATTATATTCCAGGCGCAAGGGCATAACTGGTCACATTTAATTTGTAAGCGCAAAGCTGTATAGCCTATAATGAGCAAAGATAACCAAGGGCTATTTTAATTGTATTTTCTTTTTAATTTGTGAGCACTTGATTTTCTTTGCTAAACAGACTAGTCGTTACATCACTTGGATGGTACATAAACTTGCCCCGATTTCTCCAAACAAACTTCAGTTTGAGATTTTGCTCAGCTGAGATTTCTCCCATTGACTTAGTGATTGTAACTTGAGTAAAAACTCAAACCCAGCTGAGATTTTACAGCACTGTGTCAATTCAGGCTTGGGTGTTTGATTTAAACATACCGTATATGTTATTCGTCAGAAAAGGATTGGAAAACAGTTTTCCAACTTACTAAATCCGCTCCTGATTGGGGGTCAACCAGCTGTTTGTTTTCGTAATCTTTTAACTAATAAAAATCAAAGCAAATTTCAAGTCATCGCTTTACCAAGAAAGTAAGTATAGCTCAATGAGAGATTCTTCTGTGTTTCCAGGCTCTTGAGGAGGTAGTGGAAGTTTGCCTGTCCACAGCCGCGAAGGCAGGTTACAAGTCCATAGCATTCCCCGCTCTAGGAACAGGAAATCTGGGTTATCCACGACTGCTGGTGGTGCAGACAATGAACAAAGTCATACAGAGATTTCATCAAAGTAGCAAATTGCCGAACGTGGTGAAAATCGTCATCTACCACATGGATAAACTAACCATAGAGGTGACCATGCATGTTCATCTTATACACACACGAATAGAAATGAAATGTCATGTTAATTCACGGTGATTTGTGTAGGAAGAGATGGTGTGTCAATATTAACCTGGATCATTAATTGTATACTAGCTCCCAATTGTCGAATTGAGTAGAGGTGGACAACAATGCCTTATAGAACCACTGAGCGTGTGGTACATGTTATGTACTACTGTCATCACATTGAGCATGCCCCTGTATGGTGTGGAGTTCAATATACAGAATTCAAATTCATATTCATATTCATATTACTACGGTAGTATTCATATTATTATTATAGTGTCTTCTTTTCTGTAGGCATTTCAGAAATATCAGCCGGCAAGGAATACAAAGTACGACCTGAGAAGCTCAGCTTATTCATCAGAAAAAGGTATGACTAATATATGTTCAGGATTAGGTTACATTTGATATATGACCATCTTTAATAGGAGTTGTTGTAGTTGTTAATTGGGGGTAGGGGTAGTGGATATATGTGCATAAGTATGCTTGTGCTAGTCTGAGTATTTATAGTGCTAGGTCCATGGAATATTTTGCTGCAGTTTTAACATGGATACTCCACTCAGACATATTATGCTGACTTCAAGTCATTCTTGTACTCCTTTCAGTGATGTTTGTCAAACAGGTGAACAACATCTTTTAACGTATTTTGGCATATTAGACACAAAATATACCAAGATTCATTCATATTCCGGTGACATAAACTGGTCAAAGATCAAAGACGAGACTTACGCGACCGGGTATATAACCCTGGGCAGACCTTCTGTGAGCAAATCCCAGACCTTCTGTGATAGAATCCCAGACCTTCTGTGATAGATTCCCAGACCTTCTGTGATAGATTCCCAGACCTTCTGTGATAGAATCCCAGACCTTCTGTGATAGCATCCCAGACCTTCTGTGATAGAATCCCAGAACTTCTGTGATATAATCCCAGACCTTCTGTGATAGAATCCCAGACCTTCTGTGATAGATTCCCAGACCTTCTGTGATAGCATCCCAGACTTGTGATAGAATCCCAGACCTTCTGTGATAGAATCCCAGACCTTCTGTGATAGAATCCCAGACCTTCTGTGATAGCATCCCAGACCTTCTGTGATAGAATCCCAGACCTTCTGTGATAGATTCCCAGACCTTCTGTGATAGCATCCCAGACCTTCCACTATCCGAGCAGACACTCTATCCACTACACCATGGAGGCGGTCCATTTTCGATAACAGTACTTGCCATGAACACTAATTGTATTCGGTCACTTGCTAGCTACTGTGTATGCACGATACACAACAGCGAAAAAAAACCCATTTAGACTTCAATATGATCCCCATGGAGTGTTAACTAATTTATATTACGAAAAACATACTAATCTTCATGCTTAAATTAGTTGTTTGTTATCTATGGAACATACAACCACTCCAACTATGAAAGAAACGTTCTGCATTTACACACTAAAAGAAGGGTTCTGTTATTTGTAATTATTGTTATTGAGTCAAATGTGTAGATCTCTGAATACTATATCATCCTATTGCATTACAGATCTGAGACCGTCGGGAGACGTTCTTGAGAACGCATATGGATCAATCAACATCGAACTCGTACAAGGAGAAATTGTCACTCAAAAGGTAAATATTTGTTGCTGTGTGTGATATAGAACGCTCCTACAGGCCTCGTGTGTTTAACCGGATGTTGGAATAATGATTGTATACCTCACATCCAGAAAACCAAAATCAGGATATACACTGTAATAATACAATGGTGCCCAACGTGTATAGCGATGTAACTTTTGGCCATTTGTGGACATGTTCGAAGCGCATGTTATTACCCAGGGTGCCTTTCATGAAACTCTCATATCCACTAGGAGACCATCATATATTTCTACGATTGCTTCGAGAGTTTTTTGGCCTCGTACTTCATACCAGAACCTCATCATGAAAGGCACCCGTTGTCAGTTAACCACAATGCAATCAGATTCCCTCTCAACTCCCTGGGGATGATGATCAAACAATCCAAGCTGCTGATTTGTCAATGCTGAATATTTATGTTGAACTTTAGGTTGATGTGATCATCAATTCCACCCAGCCGAACCTTGACCTGAAGTCCGGGGCAGTGTCCAAGTCTGTGTTGCATGCAGGAGGTCCTTCCATTCAGAATGAGCTGAGGAACAAATATCCTCAAGGGATACAGACTGGAGACTTTGCCATAAGTTCTGGAGGGAAGTTGCCTTGCGAACAGATTTACCATATATCATTGCCACAATGGTCAAAGGACGGCACTGGAGTTAAGGTGTGTATGGGTGTGTGTCGCGCGGGGGGATTTTTCACAGATCATGCCGATCTTGTGATTCGAACCCTGGTTGCCTAGATGCGAGCCCAACACTCTACCGACTTGGCCACAGGGGTGACCCATCTGGCCGAGACCAGTAGGAGCATCTTATATCACACACACACTTCCCCTCCACATGGTGAACTCGTCCTCGAGTCATTATGCCAATCACTACTAAGTCACCATGGGAGCTAATAATCCTCTCATTGACAATTCAAGGAGCACAGCCAGCCAGAAACAACCCGAAAACACGTTGGGTGCCATTGTCGCAGGGTGGGATTTATTTCACAGATCACGCCGATCTAGCGATTCGAACCCGGGTTGCCTGGATGCGAGCCCAACACTCTACCGACTTGGCCACAGGGCTGACTCCTTTGGCCGAGACCAGTATAGGAGCATCTTATATCACGACTTGCCACGAATTTGTAGAAATCTTCATTTTGTGCGATTTTTCTATTGTTGTAGATACAAAGTACAAGTATATTTAATTCTAGGGATGGTTACATTTATGGAGAATATGTGCATACTATTGACAATATAGACATATAAACAATATACTTGCAGACTTTGGAAAGATGTATCCGGAAATGTCTGACTGCGGCAACAGAAGCAGGACACAAAAGCATTGCCTTTCCAGCGTTGGGGACTGGGAATTTGGGTTTCCCAATAGATGAAGTTGCCAAGTGTATGTTCGTGACAGTACAAGAATTTGCAAAAACGACAGCATCCACATCCATTGAGCGAGTGAAAATTGTCATTTATCACGGGGACAAAACATCTATACAAGTATGTCTTTTTAAACTATCTTACATTTCTGCATTGCTAGATTTGTATGTTGTGCACTGTACATCACACTGGAACTCTCGAACCACGGAGGATAACTGTACTGCTGTTGCACAGAAAATGCATCCCAATAATGGTTGACGCACAAATATAACTTCCGTAGCTTTCATGTTTCATAAATATGGTTTTATGTGAAAGTATGATTGCAGTATTTTCATATAATATTTTAACGTATTTCAGGTGTTTAAGAAATACGAACACATGCAGTCGGCTACTGTGGAGAAGTTTGTAAAGACACGCATGATACCATCTGGCAAAGGTAAGGGGTATAGTGTTTTGTAATACGATTACAACTATGATTTAATATATATATATATTATATATAATATTATATATATTACTTGTAAATCATAATATTATTTGCGACCGTAATTTAATGTGACACCTACATGTAGGTTTTAGACATAAACGTGACACAAATTAAAAGCGATTGCATATGCATAGCATTTTTCGCATTAATATTGTGCTCGTGTTAATTTCATGATTTACAGTGTCAGTGTATATATATCTCTATATACATTGTTCAACACAAACAGTTAATTTTATTCCGATTCTGTATTGGCATCAGTACGAGTGTGCTCCCTCTTGGTTCTAAGCCATAACAATGGTGGGGGCGGTGTTTGAGGCTAAAATCGCACCAACCCCAGGATCAAACCTAGAGTTTCATGAGTCTAATCTCATATCATATATAAAACATAGTTGCCTGTTCTAGTTGTAAAGGGTGTGTGACAAGGAGCGTAAGTCCGTCAGGCCGACCTTCAACAATGACTCGACAACCAGTGTTTTTCATGGCTACGGGCTGCTGCCTATTTCTTTTTCAACCAATCCACACACGTACCCACTACACATGTATCCCAATGTTCTTTCCATCTAACTCGAAAACAAATTGCATTCTTATGAACCCAAATTTAGGTATTTGTTTTAAATGCCAGGAAAATAATGTTCCTATATGCATGCAGCTTCCGAACAGAGTTTGTGATTGGGTACAATTGCATTGCTATATAGATCAGTGGTAGTGATTGGGTACAATTGCATTGCTATATAAATCAGTGGTTGTGATTGGAGGTCTCCCAACAGAACAGAATATTAGAGGAATTATTTTGATTAGCTGAGGAGGAGCAATCCATTGTATATATATTTTCTGTTTTTGGTCCAGCTGATCCAGGAACGTTTGATCTCTATTTCTTCTCCAACGATTCAAACTGCATTGCTACTGCCATCAAAAAGTTTGAATCGATATGCCACAGAGAACTAAAATCTGTGCAAATGAAAGATACGGTGATTGCAAAGATGACAAATGACCAAGTAAGTAGCATTGCATGACCCCACTCATTATGATAACTATGTTTTTAAAGACGTCTGTTTGGCACAGTTGATATTAATGCTAACATTCTGGTGTGTTAGCATATTATTCTGCATCCATAACATTCTACTTGGGCAATATCTCCTGTCTCCAAGACTTTGAGTTTGGGTACGTACAGATTCTACTCCCCATTTTATGCTCAAACACATGCGCAAAATGTAATGTGCTTGAGGGCATGAGCATTAAAGGCGTAACGCAAGGACTGGTTGGCTCGGAGTCGGTATAATGTGTCTGAGTGGAGTAACCATGTTCAAACTGCGGCATGATATTCCAGTGAACTAGCACTATAAAGACTGGTGAAATACCCAAACTCGCACAAGCAGTCATATGCATAAACACACATGCAAACACTACATACAAGCCGTGATATGAGCACGTTCTTGAAAGGGGCTTTAAACCTCAATTACCAACAACATCAGTAAACAAGCTATCAAATAAATAAACATAATTTTTAGTCAACACTGAATGAAGACATGTGGTCAGTGTTTTACAGGGATGCGAGCTCACAAAACCACATCTCTTTGCAGATCAGAAAGTTGACGGAATCGTTCGATGTAGACATCACGGTAGACAAACACGTCTGTCTGATATCGATCACTGGGCTGGACAGCGAGGTCAGCAGTGCACAAGGGGAAGTCCAGAAGTATCTGAGGGACATCGAGAAGGAAGAAGGAGAAACGGAAAGAGACGAGCTCCTCTCGAGGAGCATCCAATGGAGCTTCTTCGAGGGCGACCAAGTGAAACCCTTCGATCCAAGAAGCAATGCAGCTTTAGAGAAAGCGTTTGAGAAGAAGAAGTCTGACTGCGTCGTGAAGATCAACAAAGAGAAGATGACAATAGACTTCAACAGCATGAAAGGATCTTGCAAGGGGAAGACGGACGGATGGAATATTATCAGAAGAGACTTGTTTAAGGGTAGCCATATTAAAGTTCATAATTCAAGTGGTGTATCAATTAGTTATAGTGATATTGATTTATTTTTTATGATGATTTGAAGTCAATTTTATGCCGTGGGTAACAGTAGAGGTCCTGAACTCACTTCCAATCAAACTTCACTTTAGTATCTATAGTACATGGTTTACTTGACTTCCAAGTAAAGAGCGATTCATTTAATGGAACAAAACAAACTTACCTTTGTGACGAGTTGTGTTTTCGTTACTCTATGGGTCTCGTGTAAATCTAAAGTTGAGTGTATTCTGAATAGGAATAACGCACAGTTGCTGGGTGCTTATTTTGTATATGTACGTATGTATACATGAATATCCTTTTAAGAAACACTTTATTTCCTACCTACATGTATGCATATGTCGCAGGGTGGGATTTCTTCACAGATCATGCCGATCTCGTGATTCGAACCCGGGTTGTCTGGGTGTGAGCTTCAACACTCTACCGACTTGGCCAAAGGGGTGACCTCTCTGGCCGAGACCAGTAGGAGCATCGTATATCACACACAGCTACACATACATGATTAGTTCTCGTACTAATTAGTTCTCGTACATACAATCAGCACAGTAATATGATAAAGTTGCTGGTAATAAAACTTGAACTTTTCAGAGGCATCAGCTTCTAGCTTCCCTCTGCCAGGCACCTGGAAAGACATGCCCGACGATACCAATGTGGTCATGGTTGAGGTCGGCAACGGAACCGAGGAGTATAAACGAGCCAGCAACCTATTCATGAAGACTATCATTCACACGACAGCCCAGGTGACCAAGGTCAGTCTCAGATGACGTACTGTACATGTAAATCATGAAATTAACGCAAGCAAAATATTAATCCGAACACTGCTATATGTCCATATGGTCGCATTTAATTGATGCGTGTTTACTGAGTGGATGTTTAACAACATGAATGAAGGCATGATCGATCGCATTTAATTTGTCTCGCGTTTTTGTCTAAATCTACACGTAGGTGTCGCATTCATTTATAGTCTCAGTAATATTATGATTTACAGTATACTGTTTGCCTGTGTTCATATACTAGTAGTATTAGTCTCATGTACAGTCCATCTTATTTTGTAAAAATAATTATTTGGCAATTTGTTTTCCGTTTTCAGGTCCATCGTATCCAGAACCGCTCCCTGTTCCAGCAGTACTCGGCCAAGAAGATGCAGATGGAGAAGCAGAACACTGGGCTAGAGAATGAGCGCCACCTATGGCATGGAACCAGTACCGACTCCATCCAGAGTATCTACACACACGGCTTCAACAGGAGCTACTGCGGAAAGAACGGTATTTATATTTCGATACTTTACGACAATAAACATTTTCTCATTTATCACCCACATAACAAGCGATATCTACAGCAAAGCCTCGGATTTGATAACTTTCACGACCCGTGTTGATAGCTTTGATAATCCAAGACACTTGGGCAAGATTCTCTATACAGCATAACGTTGGGCGCCATTGTCGCGGGGTGGGATTTATTTTCACAGATCATGCCGATCTTGCGATTCGAACCCGGGTCGTCTGGGTGTGAGCGCAACACTCTACAGACTTTGCCAAAGGGGTGACCCCTCTGGCCGAGACCAGTAGGAGCATCTTATCACACACGGCTACACATATATAACACCGTCCCTAGTCTGTGTCACAGACGTACCCTGCCCTCAACCAAATACTCCTATTCCAAATCTATCCCATGAACAAAAGCAAGTCTAGATTTTCTGGGGTTACAGGTTAAAGATTTTCAAAGGCTCCTTTCATATAAATAGTATACCCATCAGTAGGATTTATTTAATCTAATTTACTTTCATCCTCTGAGACTATTGATACTCTACACCGTCCCCTGTAATTAATAGCAATGTGTGGGGGCGGGGGTGTTTGAGTGTGTGTGTGTGTGTGTGTGTGTGTGTGTGTGTGTGTGTGTGTGTGTGTGTGTGTGTACATCAAGTATACGAGCTCTTCAGTACCACTGTGTCGTCTATTTTACACGCAAGTCAACACCCTTGTTACATCCTCTGGGTTTCAGCCACTGCTTACGGCCAAGGGGTCTACTTTGCCGTCAATTCGAACTACTCTGCTAAATACACAACAGCTGACCAGCAGGGAGACCGGTACATGTTCTTAGCTGCGGTCTTGACGGGTCACTTCACAGCCGGACTTAAAACCATGAGAGTGGCACCGACCAGAACTGGGAACGACTTGTACGACTCGGTTGTTAACAGCATGTCAAGTCCGATTATGTACATTGTTTTCAATGACACACAAGCGTATCCTGAATATTTACTAACGTTCAAGGTATAGAGGAGACTCCCCCCCCCCCCACCCCCATGCACCCCCTGACCCCACCCGGCAAAATCTTAGCCACTGTATGTCTCGTATTGTACTCTTCTGGAGTTTGACTTCGGGTATGTGACTGCCGGTGCAAATTAACGAATCTATTTAGCACAGGTCTATTTATCACCTAATCTCATTTTTAAGTCGTATAAGAAGAAAAATTGCACCACATCGATACTATTTTACAGTGAATCTGCTGTGCACTTGTACTGTGACATCATATTAATGACATCATAGCGATGAAATCACAATGGCAGTTGGGTCAAGGACATTTCGCCACGAGTGAAAATATCGGTTTTCTCACGTCACGAGATGAGAGATATACATGCTATTTCACTAGACACATGCAATATCCTATTTATTTATATACTTCTATATTCGTTAATTATCAAA
>JAULBO010121329.1:0-10382 GCA_032355325.1 Clypeosectus delectus | reverse complement strand
CAAAGACACCGACCCCCCAAAAAGGTGAACACCATAGTAGAATAATAGGCTAGTCTATATTTAGACGGGGAAACACTGGCGATGTAGCGTTATATAATTTTTTTATATTTTTTTTATATTTTTTTACTAACTTCTAATATTATATAGAAAAATAAGAAAAATAAAAAGAAATACGTGCAAGTATGATCTTGCCCCTTTAATAACAACACCATTTGAAGGTTTACCAATTAAAGTAAAAGAAGCTCTCGTAAAATATTCATATTCTTAAGAAAATCTGTTGTAAAGACAAACATGTTAACAGTTTAACAACAAAACAAGGCAAAACCATACTGACAATAATACATGTACACTGGCACTACGAGTACGAATATAAAAAAAATGTTACTAATTCAAAGAAAATGATTTTTAGTTAATCTAGTAATGCAAATATTTTGTTATTCTCAATGACATTCATTTCAGATTCCCTTCCAAGTTTTTACTTTTAAAGTTTAAGATATACAGTCTTAGCTTTTAGTGTGATATATTTTGGACAATATTGACAACAACACTTGCACCTGTCACATTTCGTCATATACAAAATTACTTTTGTCACCTTTTCAGCCTTGGTAGTGGAGCAGTTCTTGGACCGAACAGCCTCCCAGCTGACGTACTATGGGTTGTGTGAACTGACGACCTCCGTCAAAGAGGGAGAACTCTGTGTATTCTTCCGTAACAATCACTTCAGCACTCTCTATAGAGTTAACGTAAGTAAAGTACTTTGTTGTGAAACATGCATGGCAGTTGGCAACATCTTGTGAAACCCACTACCGTAATTCTGCTATTAGTTTGGACCATCTAATTGTTCGAACACATAAATTATTCGCTGCAAATAATTTATTTCCGACCTTAAATTTACGTTTTTCCAAATCGTAAATTTCTAATTATTCGGACACATTCCTTTTTCAATTTATACAATGAAATTATACATGTACCTCAGAATCTAGTCTGGAATGATCATCTGACCGTAGCGAAAGAGCTGAGATCAGAATAATAATAACTTCAATTCCACGGACATTTGAATTTTCAATATAGATTTCATTCCCTTCTATAAATGTTAGTATTTCACATTGTTAAACAATCTCCCCAGTGTGTCACAGTGCTCTCTAAAAGTATGTTGTTGTTAATTGGGGTTTAAAGCCACTTTCAAGAATGGGCTCATATCACGGCTTGTATGCAGTGTATGCATGTGTGTTTTGTGTGTGTATATGACTGCTTGCGCCAGTCTGGGTATTTCACCAGTCGTTATAGTGCTAGTTGAGTACTAGTTCACTGGAATATCATGTCGCAGTTAACATGGATACTCCACTCAGACACATTATACCGACTCCGAGCTGATCAGTCCTTGCTTTACCCCTTTAATGCTGAGCGCCAAGCAGGGGAACAGCCAGTACCATCTTTTAATGTCTTTTGGTAATACGCGGGCGGGGATTCGAACCCAAAACCTTCCGTTCTCCAGGCTGATGCTCTAACCACTACGCCACGGAGGCGGTCTAAAAGTATGTGACAGCCAGTGCACAAAATGTGACCCAATATGTGCGTTATTTCAATGGGAATGTCTTTTTGATATGATAATGACGAACATCTCATTTGGGCTTTTGAATTTGCACACACAAAATATATATTTATACAAACATTCCTTTTAATGCGTATCGTATGCAACTTTGAATGTTGTAAGCTGTTCATGATGATACAATATATAGCATACAAAAATACATTTGTGTTAAAATAACCCATAATAGTTAACTAATTTACATTGAAACAGAGAAATGGATTCCAGTTTTGTCTTCCGAATCAATCACAACTCCAAGCATGATTGTAAAATGGCGTTCAGTTTGTTCCAATCGCTAGATTCCATGTCTAGGTCTCAATTCTCCTCCATCGCCATGGTGATGATATGCAGTGTGGCAAGGAGGCCAAAATACACAGTGACATATGCTGCATGATGCGAACTAGTCCCTCACTCACAGATACATCGCCACTGTCAAGACTGACACGGAAATTACAATGTCCGACAGTCGGACATGCAGTGATGCAGATGAAACTGAAACAGAAATATTTTTTATAAATATCGGGTATTTAATATCGTCATATGGATGGAAGCAGAGAATAATTATTCTGACAGTAATTTATTTGTTTCTAAATCTTGAAAGTTATGCTCAAATTATTCAAATTATTCAACGGGAAAGTTGTACCAGCCCTTAAAACACTGGGATAAATACAGTAACGGGAAAGTTGTACGAGCACTTTAAAATGATAAAAAGTAGAGATCTACAGTACACTCTGTATAAACCGGCACACGTTGGGACCGAGAAAATATACCGGTTTACTCAGTGTGTCAAGAGTCACTGTCGCCAGCAGGGACTTTGAAATTGAGCCAGTATATATGCAGATTGCCGGATTACACAGATGCCGATTTAGACAGAGTACACTGTATAGAGAGGATCTAGAATGAGTGGTACTAGTAATATATTACTGAATTTATTAAACGAGTTAGTCAAACTGATATTGTGCAAGGCTTTGGCGAGCTCAATATCAGTTTGACCAATTAGTTTAATAAATTCAGTATGAATTTAAATCACCACAAATGTTAGATTCTATTTTATTAACTTTAATAACTCTATAATATATTATAATAGCAACGTTTATTTGCTGAACAGTAAACAAAAAACTGCTTGACATTGCAAATCTATGATGACACTATGAGTAGCGATGTCACTATTTTACGATATACAACCATTGTACATGTATACCAGTGTTCGAAATACAGAAAATAATAAGGGTGTCATTCTCTATAGGCTCAATGTTAAAGGTGGTCAAATCTATCATTTTCAGGGGGTCACACAGATACCTTTAACATTGCAGAATTTCAAATAATCCCCCAGACCCCCTAGTAATTCGAACACTGTATACCGTATCTAAAATATTTCATGGGTTTATGACACGTCCAGGAGGCATATTATATGATAAATATATATGGACACAGCAATACTGTTTTACAGTGAATACAGGTCTATGAATTGCTCTGACTGTTTTGGCAGGTGTGGCTCCACATTGCTTGGACCCAGGGACAGTGGACAGCATAGAAGTGGAGTCTGTGGATGGACAGAACTGGGAGGAATTCATGCAGACTTCAGATATCTCGAAATATTCCAAAAGCTAGATCTATGATCCGATCCCACCGTCTCCGGACAGCTCGTAATATTCAGCGTCATCATATTCCTCCCTGTGCTTGTTTCTGGACAGGCTGTTGATTGGTGACCATATGTTTCAAGCTAAGGGAGCTAACCAGCGTTTGGATTTTCCCCTGGAGCTGATCCTCAAGTTATATCCCTTTATTTAACATGCGATCATTATCTTCTCATTTACATAACGGTATTTGTTTAATAGTGGTAATCAAAGCATTTGTAACCAGAATGTGAATGACTGCTTGACCCTAGCTGCTACTACCAAATATTTGCAATTAATTTGTTATGTGAATGAAAATTGGTGGTCGGAAAGATAAATTTGTTGTTGACCGGTCTCGAGGGGTATATGGGTTGATGTACCGTCTATAGTACATAAACCCACATAGACGGTAGATCAACCTAATTGCATTAATAAATGGACACAGATTCCAATACACAGATTGTACATGCATATTGTCATTGATGTCAAATTCATTTCAAATAGATAGCTCTACCAAAGTTTCAAAGCATATACTAGTAACAGTTAATATTATAACCATAGCAACAGCTTTCTTTGGTATATGTGAAAGATTGAACTTACACATTTCAGTTCAGGTTGTAAGGAAGGTGCAATTGTGTTGGCATTGTTAAAGATATCTTAAACATATATTTTTCATATAGGTATCAATGTATTTACAATTATTAATACGTATGTATTTTTATGACATGAAATTATATATTTATAACATACATTGTTGTTGTTGTTGTTGTTAATGGAGGTTTAAAGCTGCTTTCAAGAACGTGCTCATATCACCGCTTGTATGTATTGTATGTATTGTATGCATGTATGCATGTGTGTATGTGTATATGTCTGATTGTGCCAGTCTGGGTATTTCACCTGTCTTTATAGTGCTAGTTCACTGGAATATCATTCCGCAGTTAGAACATGGATATTCCACTCAGACACATTATACTCACTCCGAGCCGACCAGTCATTACTTTACCCCTTTAATGCTGAGCGCCAAGCAGGGAAACAGCAAGTTCCATCTTTAAACGTCTTTTGGTATGATGCGGCCGAGGATTTGAACCCACGACCTTCCGCTCTCCGAGATAGGTCACATGGCCTGGGCAAGGTCTACCATAGCTCGATATTCCTCTAGCCTTCCCTGTTGACCATAAGATATTTTGTTTTGTTTATATGACCATATAAAAAAAATATATATATCTTATGGTCAACAGGGAAGGCTAGAAGAATCTCGACCTAGGTCTACCACAGTGGCAGTCTGCACACAACTCTATGTACTTCTGAGCAGACATTTGTCACAGATATCCAGCTACTGAGTATTAACCGGTAATCACAATCTCTGTTGTATAGGGCATCTCTGGTTGCCTACAACCGGAACAGGTTAAGTGGATAATAATAGAAGCAGGACATAAAATTAATAATACTTTTATTTCAATGTTTCAATATGTACAAAGTATATTCACATCTGTACACCCATAAATACCACCCCACCCTCACCTAAAGCCCATCCCAATCCCCATTCCCCATCCCCTACAGTATATACTACGCCATGCTCAGATGACAAACACATACTGTAAATCATGAATGTATACCAGCTTTTGACATCAACACAGCAATTGTTAATGCAATGCAAACACAAATGTATGACTCATTCCCGCTAAGTTCAGAGGTTAAAAGTGATTATTATTTTTTTAAGCACTACTAGTACTGGTAATGATAAAAGCTTAATAAATCCTGAATTTCTACTTTTTAAGCATTGGCAATATTTTTCAGATCTTGGTCATTATTCAAATCCTTTATTGAAACTACAAATATCAAATTGTTTGGAACCTATATTTATACATAAAAATAATATATGCAATCTATAACATTACATAAGTAATTAAATAAATTATGCAAGTAGTATACTGTATTCAACCATTGTAGTCGTCCAAGAGAGCAGTGCCTCGCAAACAAATGTTGCCCGCCTCATGGACGACAGCCATTGATGAGCAGAGGAACAAGTAAGAATGTATACCAGTGACATAACCATCGCAGCTGGCTTGGGTGTAGCTAAATTTCTAACAAGTGTACTCGCAGGTAATATTAATGTCTAAATAGGCTAGTTTCCCTGCATTATTCAAATGTAGCTTTTTTCTTTTCTTTTTTTTTTTGGGGGGAGGTGGTGTCAAGAACACATTATGACCTACGAGTACACTGCTTATAGACCTATAGCTACGCAATGGTCAGATGACAAACACATACTGTAAATCATGATATTACTGCGACTATGATTTAATGTGACAACTGGATTTTAGACAGAAATTCAACCATAAGTAAATGTGCATCAATTAAATTAGTGACTGTATGCACATACCATGTTTCGCATTAATATTATGCTCGCATTAATTTCATGATTTACACTTTATCAACAGCATGAAAAGGATTATTGTTAACATGATAAAATTCATTAAATTATTATTAATATAACAAATATAGTCAATTTGTTGGTAATCTGTCACATCACAAGTATACCACGGAATGAATACATACGTACATATATGCTAAACCCCACACCATGTCAAGAGTGCAATACCCCAACAGTGGCTATAGTCCTTACTTACAATCACACACTTAATTCATGCGGGACCAGTCTGCCGATATCAGCCATGCTGGAAGGCGACTGTAAAAACCCTCCAAATTAATAAAAATAAAAAAAGATTTAAAAAATCACACATGTAAATTTTCCAAAGGGCACATAGTTTTGTGTACAGAGCTATGAACAGCATGGATAATTGGATATGTTTTTTTGTAATGATTCTATTACTGGATTCAGCGACACGGCTTCCGATAACAGTTGTCATCAATGGGGAGAGTTACACGGTGCACACCGCCTCAACAACAAGTGTGACGGCCACCATTGGAAATCAGCCCGGTACATAGTCATAGACCGTCAACAATATACTAGTATTGAATTGGCCTTGAAATGCATTAATAATAATATATGTGGTGGATGTGTTGTCAACCATTTTACCAGAAGATTGGAACTTCACTCTTTCCCTGCCGGATTAATTACAATTACTGTTATATAATATAGGACATCACTGGTTGCCGAAAGATGATGTTAGTTAGCTTATATCACGGCGCGTATGTAGTGTATGTGTATGTGTATGTGTATGTGTATGTGTATGTGTATGTGGCTGCTTGTGCCAGTCTGGGTATTTCACCAGTGCTAGTTCGCTGGAATATCATTCTGCAGTTAGGACATGGATACTTCACTCAGACACATTATATATACTGACCAGTCCTCGCTTTACACCTTTAATGCTGAGTGCCAAGCAGGGGAACAACAAGTACCATCTTTTAACGTCTTTTGGTATGATGCGGCCGAGGATTTGAACCCACGATCTTTCGCTCTCCGGGCCGACGTATCCAACCACAGTGTCACGGATGCGGTCTTATTGCCGAAAGAAGATGGAGGGTTAAATAGTAAATGTCAAGAATGTGTGATTGACATGGTGATTACAAATATTAAACATACCGAGATAAAAAGAGGAAATTAAGCTTATTGAAAATGAGTCTTTCAGCAAATCCCAAAATGAAATGAGTTTTTAAAAAATCGCAGGGAAAAATAATAAATCTCATCCATACATCAATGTCATCATGAATACCTAATTTAAAACATGTCTCCCGAGTTCCTGTTGCCATGGTGACCAATCATTGAAACTTGAATTTCCCTCTTCCTCCGGTCATAATGAGGTTGACGAGTACCGGTGCCCCGACTCGGCTTGGGACCAATCCTCTGGGGAACAATCCAGGGAATAGCAATCATCGGGAGCAATCGTCTGGACCAACCATGTCGGGAGTGTATCGCTGTATGTGTTCCCATAGACAATCCGATCACACTTTCACACTGGCAATCAGAAGCGTCACACATTGCCGCCGCCACAGCTGCCTGCACTGCCCTCTAGTGGAAGGCGTACAGCAGCAGCAGAATTATACACGCTGCGATCACACTTCCGAGAATGATGGAGTCTCGTCGCTTCCGCAAGTTTATCCGCTGCATGAGACTGTTTAGAAGAGGGAAGCGATCTGGACAGGTCAAGGGGCAACAACAAAGGTCAAAGGTTGTCAGACTATGTGGTATTTGAAATTATTACACTACTGTTGAGATATCAGCCATGTCATAACTGTTGAGGGATCTCTCAGTAGTGAGATATCACTTTTCTATTTATAGCTACAGCAGGGAAACAATCCTGTAGACATCATACTGGTTTATTTGCATGTCTGGGTTGGTAGTGTAATAAATAAAATACTAAACTCGCTACCGTGTCATACCATTTTTATTAAATGAGTGACTAGTTTTGGTATCTAACGAGCTTTAATAAAAATGGTACGACATGGAAGTTCGTTTAGTATTCTCTATTTATCACCCAATACTGTGTTTTCGCAGTAGATACCCCTTTCAAATAAGCCTAGGATTTAATAACTTTCACGACTCGTGTTGATATATTTGATATTCCAAGAGACTTGGCTGAGATTACTAGTAATCATTATCTAATAATCTTTTAATATCTTGGAAATTGTGATTGCTAATTACCGTATACTGGATGACGATCTCAATTAATTATGTACGGGATGGTATGGTTACCGTTCTTATGTAGACTTCACTTCGAAAAATAAATCCTGAAAGAAAATCGGGCAGCAGAAAAACCAGGAAGATTCTCATCTATGTTGAAGAAAAAGTGTACTAGTAATTATTTTGACCATCATACAATACACATATTGCAAGTACAAATATAATATGGGTAAAACAAAGGTTCATATACCATGTCTACAGAGCATACTGACAAAGGATACTAGCCAACTGGGTCATTTTCTGTGTTATTGAACTCAACACTCTTTTCTGAGATGAAAGGTTTTCTTTAGTGGCAATTGCAATGCTGGAAAAATAGAAGCATAAAGACAGCAGTAATAAAAGATTAAAATTAAAATCTGACTGATTGATAACTTCAAAAGTGCTGAGTAATTAATCAGAGCCTCGGGGCATGAACACACTTTTTCTGATCCGACATGTGATCAATGAATAAGCAAATTTATGTCTTAAAAATATTGGTCGATTTTTAAACCTACAGTGAGTATTTACATGGCTCCAACTCTTCATTCATCTTTGCAATCATCATGGATATCCTGAAGCTAGTTAAGAATAAGGAAAGATTTCCGCCCGCACCCATACTATTTTGCATGTTTTCTCCTCCCATCTTTAACTTGAGAAAACGTCCTGCCCCCTCAATTTAACGGAATGAAATACATGAATACATGAATTGAACTTATTCAATTTTTAAAGTCGATGCTGCGTCCGTTTCCTTAGTAAAGGGATGGAACGTTTGTCAATTTATATATGAATTTGTATTTAATTAACGTGTTTTCATAGTTGTTTATGTCTTAAATGTCCCTATCCTGAACTAGAACTAACCCTAAGATAATATAATATATAATAAGAACGTGTTGCGAAAGCATCAGTCATGTGACACCGCTAATCGGACGCCTGTTCAGGAGCGCGTGCATGATATAAAGGAAAGATAAGTCGTATACCGGTAATTGCCGCCATGATGGATTTCTAACGGGATACGCATGTATGTTCAAGTTGGTGAGTGTTTTTCTTGGGCACACTGATATTCACATGTCTACAAAACTATGTTATTCGAATGTTGCGGACGTCATTTCATATGTTAGAAATTGAAATATAAACGTAGGAAGGAAAATAAAGGAGGGGGGTGAGGGTGGAAATCTTTGCTCAATCAACTATCAACTATACTGTTATATAAGATTCTTACCTTATTTGGTCATCAACAAGCCGTTCAGAACTGGAAATGATAAAGCGGAAAGTTTTTTTAACAAGATATATTACATATTCATATAAATCATAGAGTTATTGATAAATGGAAATAATTTCAATAAATGTGAATATAGTGAATAGTATTATATACCGGTAGTTCCATTTACACATTTTCTATTAAACACAGTTTGAATTCAAATAGGTTAAAGGATACCGGTAAGTGAAAACAGCAAATATTCAACATTTGTAACTAATTTTAATATACATGTACATACTTCCGTATGTGATCGTTTTCTTTCAAATATAAATCTGTTCTTCTATTGACACCAGAAGAGTTCTTATAAGCGCTGAAAATAAAAAATATGTTGAATATTATGTTGACAACGAATTGATGGGTACTAGATCTAAATAGATCTCTTTTTTTTCAAAATAGTTTCCTATCTAAAAAAATCATTTTCAAGCTTTAAATACTATCACCTAAAAAATATATACTAGTATGTTTACTCGAGATTGACAAATAATAAACGTCTCATCTATGAAACAAAAGCATCGGTTGATTATCTCACATGCATTGTTCTGGGCAAAGGAAAAGCTCTTAACAAGTCTGAAGCTAATAGCGCTCACACACTGACGATTTCACCAACTTTCCATCGGCTCAGTGGGCGGTGTATGTGCGATTGTTCGCTGATTTTTTTCTTTCTATTTTTGGTTCTCATGATTCGTCCGGCTATCACGTGATGATCTCATCAAATGGCAGCCCCTATTTAAAAAGGCATGTGAGTATAGCACAAATGATGATTGGCTGATGTAACAAAAGCAATCATGGAGCACCACATGGGAGATTTGGTTGTGTGCCAATTTTACGTTGGCAACGACTGTCTCCAAATATCTAAACATGTGCGACCGGTGAAGACACTGGAACATCACAGTCGCCGTCTACTCACTTAATGTCTCTCCGTACCGAGCCCAGCAAGTCTTCCCTCTCCCGCAGCGACGAAATATTCGCCTCCGTCTTCTGGAACTCGTGGGTGTAGTCCTGCAGGATGTCGCGGTGCCGCTGCAGCGTGTGCAGCAGTGCAGCGCTCGGGGAACTCAGGCTGATGTTCTGCGTGTACTCCACCATCCGCTCGTTCACCCCCGACAACTGCAGCAGAAATATGCAGCATCAGCACTGGCGTAATGTGGAGTATCGTAAAACCCTTGTTTGCGTATGCCATTCCTGTGATGTTTACTAGTATCTGTGTGTGTATATATATATATACAGTCAGACCCCGACATAACGGTCTCCAACGTAACGGTTTCACCGCTTATCGGTCAACTTTTAACCAATACGGAT
>JAULBO010121328.1:7820-18361 GCA_032355325.1 Clypeosectus delectus | reverse complement strand
GGTGAAATACCCAGACTGGCACAAGCAGTCATATACACATGCACACATGCATACACTGCATACAAGCCGTGATATGAGCCCGTTCTTGAAATAAAATGAAAGCGGCTTTAAGCCCCAATTAACAACAACAATTAACCCCAGCTGACGTCTGCGACATTTGTTCCTCCAGGGAAAGGAGACATCCAGGGCAGACTGGACCATGCCATGCATGACGTCAACGACAAGTACCTGCTGCTGGAGGAGACGGAGAAGACGTGCGTGCGGACGGTGCTCATCGAGGAGCGGTCGCGATACTGCCACTTCATCAGCTCCATCTCGCCCTTCGTCGTGAGTAGCACGTCGCCAGTACAGCGCTAGCCCGTCGCCAGTGCAGCGCTGGCCAGTTACAGTGTACAGTAGTACGGTTCGGCCGGACCAGTTTTCGGACCAGTTTTCGGACCAGTTTTAAACTGTAATGTAGCCTGTGTATGTCAGACAGTTACCAGTCTCTGCACCAAGTATCAGATCCAATCAGAAGGTGTATTGTCACGTATCATGTGGGTTAAACATTCGCGACGTTAAGCAATGACTCGCTCTCTCATTGGCAGGGTTCATGTCATGATATCAGTCACATTTTGGAAGGGTCGATGCTTTTTCAAAGGTTTCAGTGAAGCGGTATTCTGCATATTTTTGACTGAAACCACACACCGAATTAAATACAGTCTTGTTCTAAATGCAATTTGTGGACGCATTTCAAGAGAAATTATATAGTTTAATAATCCGGTGTGTTTCCTCGCCTTCGTGTTTGCAGAATAACGAGATCGGTCTGCTGACGGAGGTGACTCACTTGCAGGAGATCATCGACTACCTGGGCTCCCAGACGGCCGACCCGACGCTGCTCCCCGCGGCCAGCGAGCAGGCCATCATGGACCTGAAGGGCGTCGACCACAGCGTGTGGAATTTCCAGGTAAAGGTATGCAGCACCAGTGGACAGGGAGTATAGCCTAGTCACCGTGTGCTGTTATTACCACTAGCCTACTCACCGTGTGCCGAGACCATCACTAGCCTACTTACCGTGTGCTATTATTACCACTAGCCTAGTCACCGTGTGCTGTTATTACCACTAGCCTAGTCACCGTGTGCCGAGACCATCACTAGCCTAGTCACCGTGTGCTGTTATTACCACTAGCCTAGTCACCATGTGCTGTGACCACCACTAGCCTAATCTATGTGTGCCGTGACCACCACTAGTCAATGTGCCATGACCCTAGTATCACTAGCCTCACCACTGTGTGCTTTGACAACCACTAGCCTAAACAATGACATTACCCCCAACAACCCACCATAGCATTATGTGACCCCATCGTTAGCCTAGCCACCGTGTGCTGTGACCCCCATCACTAGCCTAGCCACTGTGTGCTGTGACCTACACCTCTGCACCTAGCCACCGTGTGCTGTGACCCCCATCGCTAGCCTAGCCACTGTGTGCTGTGACCTACACCTCTGCGCCTAGCCACCGTGTGCTGTGACCTACACCTCTGCGCCTAGCCACTGTGTGCTGTGACCTACACCTCTGGCATAGGCAGTGCAATGACTAGCATAGCCACGGCCTAGGAACTGTCAACCCAATAGCCCTTAACAAGCCTAGCCACCATCTGCTCTGCTGACCCAACTATCCCAGAACAAACAGTGACCAACTAGTGAAGACAAGTTGATCTTTGTTTATTATCAAACTATTAAACTTCTACCTGAAAATGTATGTCTGACTGTAATACGAGTTCTTTATTCTCCAAATTTCACACATTCAACTTCGGGGATTTTTTTTTGTCAAATATTGTACGAGGTCGAACCCGAACCCGAAATTTGACTTGACACGCAACGAAACCCATCGAGACCTTGATCCGATTCCGAAGTGCATTCATTCTATTCCACTTGACAAAACAATGGACTGAAACCGTACGTGGTCTGTAATAATGACCTCCTCGATGTGCTGGTGGTGTTAGAATGCAGTGAGCGCGGCGTGTAGAAATTGTACACACCCCCGTGGCAGGAAGGAAGCGGCAACAGCCACCTAGTTAGCCACAGGATACAACTGCTCACAATCTCGCCAGCAGGCTGTTTCCTCCGTCAATCTCGAGGCCAGATCGCTTTACCACTTTACCACCGCTTGTGTGTATGCGTCTATTAAACCACTTGTGTTATATGCACTTGTATGCGACTGAAACCAATGTAACACATGCTAGATTTGGAGACGAAAAAAAATAAAAATAATAATAACTAAATATGACTTATACGTTGAAATAAAGTTAAAATAGTTATTCCCCTCTCGCTCCTAAATTGATCGGAATCTCTGCTATAAGTGACATCTCCAATTCCTTACAATATGATATGGTTTATTAAATCATTCTTATGTATCCAACATATGACAGCATCAAAGATCGTGTCGCATCCCCTGCTTGGCGCTCAGCATTAAAGGGGTAAAGCAGGGACTGGTCGGCTCGGAGTCAGTATAATGTGTCTGAGTGGAGTATCCATGTTCAAACTGCAGCATGATATTCCAGTGAACCATCACTATAAAGACTGGTGAAATACCCAAACTAGCACAAGCAGACACATGCACATACGCACATGCATGCACTACATACAAGCCGTGATATGAGCACGTTCTCGAAAGCGGCTTTAAACCCCAATTAACAACAACAATCTTGTCGCTGATGCAGTGCGAGTATGTGATGGTATCCGTGGATACGTGTTGTCGTTGTCTCAGTGCCGGTGTTTGTATCTTCCAGCAGACGCCCCCGAGTTCCCCCAGCTCCCTGGGTTCCCGCAAGTCCTCCATGTGCAGCATCAACAGCATCAACTCCAGCTCCAGCGGATCCACGCAGTCCCACTCCCCCAGCCACCACAGCGTGCGCAACCGCACAGCCTCACAGGTAACCATAGCGACCGAGTGGGGAACGTACCAATGCCACCAGCCGCCACACTGCGCGCTACCCATTGGCTCACAGGTAACCATAGCGATCGAGTGGGAAACAGCAATACCAGCTGCAACAGTGTGCGTAACCGCACCTCAAGGTAACCATAGCGACCAACGACTACATCGTGCACAAACACACCGCTTTACAGGTAACCCATAACCAGTGAAAACAATGTGGGCCATATGATATTATATCGGTTCCCCCAATGTCCCACGTTCTCGCCGTCAGGTTGGTGACCATGGTTACAAAGAATTAGTTCTCCAATTCAAATATTTTCCTGTCGTAGATATATTATATTATTATGCGGACAGTTTCCAAAATGCTGCTATATATCAAAACTCTAGTGCAAATGCTCTCAGTAGATTTTCCCGATTTTGTCCTCGTATAATAATAAAGAGCAGTCACAGCTTCGGAAGAAAGATCACAGCCTGTTTGCTCCCAAGGCCTGGTTTGATTTCAGGGGACACCACTCTCAACACTACACCCTCATCCTACTGCACTGCAGACCTGTTGCATGCGTTCCTTGCATCATCCATTAAGTCATTGTATGTTCAGTTGTGTTTATAACTCGGTCGTTTCCGTCAGCCATGTATGCTGTTCCTAGGAACATTCGGAACATCTCTGTTAAGTCTTGTATGCTGAATGGTGTTTGCTAATGCTCGATATCATCACTACTACGAAAACCCTTCATTTACAGGTATTGCTATTTTAATATTAGTTCCTTTTTGTGCTTGACATTTAAACTAATCACTTTGTGAATCGGTTGCTTTCAATCCAACGAGATCTACGTAACGTAACATTTGGAAATCTGTGTTCATTTTCCACGGGAAATCAATAATTATATATCTTGTAAGCAAAGAACCGATCCATGATTTGAGTTTGACCGCAATAGAGTGCTACCTCCTACTCTTATAACATAAGTTATCAGATCCAAAGCAACCAGTTCTTCTCTGAACTGTATGAGACACAGGGACAGGGAAAATTGTCAAATGTTGGAGTCAAATCCACAAAAATCGAATTGGCGTCTGTATTAAGTGTAAGAGAGGAAGCACTCTACAAGCATGGCAAATAGTGTTAAAGCTTGCAGCTCGCGCAGGAGGTGCCAGTGACATTGATTAGAATTAACCCCTTTCCAAGCCGGTCAGCGCTGCTTGCCGCAACGAAAAAAAAGCCGACCAAATGTTTTCGAATAACATAGAAATTATCCGTACGATTAAGAAATTAACGAGTCGGAAATAGCACTCGATTATCTTCAACGTGAATTGTACGAGCACCTTTCCTGCACGTGCGTCGTCCATTATGCATTATGGGCATGAGTGTACGCCGTGACAGTTTTCTCTATCCTCACACACAGCCGACCCTGGTGGGGAATCATCGCTTAATGAGCGTGTCGTCACAAGACTCAGGATTCACGTCACAAGATACGCTGTTCTTGAGGCCCGCCACGCCCCAATCCCTTAATATCTTCCAGGTAGGACTTATGCTCACTGGTAGTCCTAGCTAGCGCACACTCTCACCGCTTGTCCGTACGACGAGTAGCTAGCCGCAGACACGTCTCACAACTCCTCCCACTCCCCGTGTATTCATACGCCGACCGTCTGTCGTATCCCTCCGCCGCCGACCCGGGTGTGGGCCGAGTGACCTTGTACCGACCGTGCAGTCGTCGGAATGCCGCAGGCGAACTAATATTTTGCACGCCTGATGGACGAAGCATTGAAATCATCTCGAGATAATGTTGCTGTTGGGTTTTTTAAGGTGGGATGGAAACGTTTATTTACAAAGCGACCCTCGGAGATGTTGGGTCTATTTTGTTTGTTTTCCTAGATATCTTGCACATCACAAACGTGAATGTGTTTGTCTTGTACTAATTCAGAGCAGAAGGTCGTGGGTTCAAATCCTTGGCCGTATACCAAAAGACGTTAAAATATGGTAGTTGTTGTTCCCCTGCTTGGCGCTGAGGGGTAAAGCATGGACTGGTCTTCTCAAAGTCAGTATAATGTGTCTGAGTGGAGTATCCATGTTGAAACTGCGGAATGATATTCCAGTGAACTAGCTCTATAAATACCGGTGAAATACCCAGACTAGCACAACTAGTCATATGCACATACACACATGCATATACTACAGACAAGCCATGATATGAGCACGTTCTTGAAAGCGGCTTTAAACCCCAATTAACAGCAACAATAACATATACTAGTATTGTGTGTACACAAATTCACACACTGGAGTACGCTAAATGCATAATATATACTGACCATTTACGTATATAACGAAGCTGCTTTGACTATAGCTGTATAGTACGTGGATGTATATTTGCCTGTCTGCACAATATCATTTTCATCATGTTATGCTAACCACTTACTGTACAACAATAGATGTTTATCGTACCTATGTTTGCACAATCCATCTAGAGAAATTATCTTTTCAAACTATCTTCTTCAAAGCACTGTGGTCCTTATCAATGGAAATTGAATTGAGATTTGAATGACAGGATTGTAAAGGGGGGAAATCGAGGATCTAGTGAAACAATGTGCTGTGCTTTGCGATTATCCTTTATTAGACATTTTTAGGAATATAAACCTATTAATTTCTTAAATGTATACTAAAATAACCCAATTTAAATAACTATTTATTATTTAACTAAAACACTTCAAATTAATTTTACTCGAAAGTTTCAAAAGTGTACTCAACCCACAATGCTGTGTTAGGAGATTAGTATGTGTACACCAGAAACGTAGGTAAACTATTATTTTACTATATCTGTGTTGTCTTTAGTCAGTATAAATTATCTGTGGTTTGTACAAGCCTAGTTTCCACTATTGAATAAAATACAAAACTGTTTATACAAGCAGTTGTATGCCTCGGTATTTTTATTATTTAAAACAATTTTGTTAAACCTTTAATAAATGGATTATGTCGACCACTAACTGCGTGCTTGTCCTACGAGAATATTAATAAACAGAGATCACCATTACAGAATTCGATAAACGACAAGGATAACTCCAGCACCGGCACCCCTGACCTAGATTCCACGCCCACCACGCCCTCGGACCACACCCCGTCGGCAAACTCCACATGGAACAACTGGCCCAACGCCCCGAACAGCGTGCCGAAGGGAGACAACTTCCGCCCGCACACGATATCCTCGGCCTACGAGAAGTCGCACCACGCGCGGCCGGCGCTGAAGGTGGACCTGTTCAAGCCGCCGTCCTCGGAACTGCTGGAGCGGCGCAAGGACGACGGCGGCGGCGCAAAGAACCTGCGCCCCCACAGCGCCGCGGCCACGCCGTACTCCCGACCATCGGCCACCATCAACAAGATGCAGCCGGTCATGCCGGCGCTGGGCCCCAAGCCGAAACCCAAGGCCGTACCGCCTCCCATGGTGCCTCACTTAGGTAAGCTCGTGTCAGGTTTCCGTGCGTGCAGCTCGCTAACTAATAGAATAGACTGTCTGTGGTAGTCTCAGTCGCTCTGTGATTTACTGATATCAAAATATGATTCATAATGCCTGGGATACCCTTTCCTGGAGTTCATGTCTACTAATAGAACATAGCACTATGGACTTACGCTAGAGGGTACAAGGTGCTTAATGATTGTTTGCAACCTGTATGGTTAGCCAATGTCAAGGCCACATAAATGACACATGTCAAGGCCACATAAATGACAAATGTCAAGTTCACATAAATAACCGATGTCAAGGTCACACAAGTGATTTTCTTTTCTCTCCCCGTTTTGTTCTCAGAGAGCCAATCTCCTTTGTACGCCAATGCGGCGGAGATTGCGGAGATGGTGGCCCAGAGGCAAGTGGAGATTGCCCCAGTCATCGTGCACTCTCCAGACAGCGACACGTCGTCAACGCCACCCACGCCCAACAACGACTCCGCTCAGGTAGCCATGGCAACAACAGCGCGGAGTGACAACATGGGATATAAACATAATACCCAGTAGTGTCCAGCCTGGATAAATTATATTTTCAAATGATTTCAATCCAAGTATTGGAATAATACATTAGTTATTCACTGAAAGTAGGATAACAAAAGTACCGTAGTATTAACTAATAGCACTGTGAACATCATCATAGAGATTCGAAGGAACAATATTTCTGTTAGCAAATGCAAGTTTTTAACGGTATATAACTATAAATGTTCATCCCAATAATTTACTTTTAGATGATGTTCACAGTGAATGACGTAGTGTGTGTTACAACACATTTTCTCACTAACTTGTTAACGAGTATAGAGTTTGTCTCCAGCACTAATACACTGAGACTTAGCATGATGTCCAGCCAATCCATTTGTAATGGCGTCTGTAAAAGATACAATCTTGATCATCGTAATTTTTTACATATCATTTATTTTCATCATGCTTGAGAAGTACGACAACATCCATTTTGACCAAGTAGTAAACGAGATGTTATATATACTTTCTGATGACTTGCGGCCCTTGAGGAACAAAATTATTGTTTCCGTGTAACTATTTAACCTTCGAAACAATCATTATGGAAGTTCATTCAAAGAAAGAATGCTGTTCTTTCATCTTCACTCATTGTTGTTTAATTTGTTAAGAATTTCCAAATAAATATTAAAATATCAGAATATATAATATACTAGTAGACCTCTATCCACATATTAATCTCTTAGATAGTGTAAAATGTTAATAGAATAATGCTTTGCTTCACAGTAGCTGCAATTGTTTAGTTCTTGCTAAATGTTTAACAAACGTAGAGCAGCTTACAAACGCTTGCCAGTGTACCAGTTGAGCCACGTTTCATGTGTATCAGCCCTGGCGTACGGGTCTTACTGTAACAAGAACACTGAAATACTGTGGAATATTGTCTTAACCCCAGATCTCTGATTAATGAGTTGCTTTCAAACTATCACAATATTGATTTATTTATTTTTAATTTTCTGAATCGACCGCGCTTTCTCCCACCCAGCAAGAGTGACTTTAATTCTTTTCTGAGCTGCTGTTTTCACTCATACCTTCTCCGATGCATGAATGAAGGTGAAGCCTTTTCCTCGCGTAGACCGCGATCCAAAACGCTATCCGGACATATTGACCTTTTGAACCCTTTGACCTTTTCGACCTTTTCGACCTATCATGCATCGGAGGAGACTCATGCTCACCCGCCGCCCATCTCACAACTTTTAGTGTTAGACCTCTGTCGTCTTAGTTTGACCTTGACCTTTTGACCTTTGACCTTTTCCTCCTCTATTCAGCCATCACTGTCTCATTCTGAAATGCTGGATCTCCAGGAGGCCATCAAGTCTCTCGATAGTTGCACCGCCGCGTTAAATATTGAGTACGATAGCGACGGGGACGGCGTCGTAAATAAGGCAAGAACAACCAACCACCCCTGTCAGTCAAGCCGGTGACGTGTCACGTGTGCGTCGGAGTCGTGGGGGGGGTCATCCGTACTGTCACCGGTGTCATCCTCGCGACCAGGCTCCTGCAGACCGCTAACAATACTTGAAATACTGTAGTCCCTCGGAATCTGGTTTATAACCCGAGATAAATTACCGGAACTTGCTTCGGAGTTATTTGCATAAAATTTCGAAACGGTTGTTAATTCAGAGGTTGCGTAAAAGATTCCATTTTTTAAACTCGTTCGGGACAACATACATATCGTAGTATTTTAGAATTAGATCAGGCTGATTGGAATAGCTGAGTATTCGTACTTCTGGGAAAAGTTTTGTCTAGTCACTGTCTAAGGTCGTTCGTGGTGTTTACAACAGGAGCCTGGCAGCAAGAATGGAACTTTTCGTAGGTGGTGTTGCATTTCTGGCACGGTCGAACTCGTGAACTGTTGTTGTACATTATTCTTTGAAGTTGGCAGATACCGTATACGGTTTTCTTCTATATATAGTATAAGACCTGTTTTCAGTTTACATCATGCCCAAATATTGGATATTACTTTCGAACTAGATTAAAATTTGTCGATGTATTCTTGATGTTTGCCGTCGGACCAAGTTGGCATATTGGATGAGTTTTGTGATGTCCCTTGCATGATGTAGATACTAGATGTAGTGCAGTATTGATGTGTATTACGTATAATAACACACTCTAAACCTAACAAATGTCCATATTTGGATGCACTGCTATTTCCGAAAATAATTATTTGCTTGATGTGATGCACTTTTACAACCCGAACACTGTGTGTTAGCGCGCGGGCGTGCGCGCTTGTGTGTGTGTGTGTGTGTATGTATGTGTATGTGCATGTGTGTGTGTGTGTGTGTGTGTGTGCGTGCGTGTGCGTATGCGTATGTGTGTGGGTGTGTGTCACGGAGCAGCAGTGGCTTCTAGTGCAAGGAGCGGCAAGCATATGATTTTTAATATTCTAAAATGAACCCACACTAAAAATTTAGCATATTTCGTTCATTTAAAATGTATGTTTGTGAAATATAAAAATTAAATTATTTTAGATTTTACGATTACGTTTCTGGTGAGATTATTGTCTTTCTAGTCGTTCTAATTTGCAGATGTTCTTCCTTGTTGATCTAGTCAACTGAATGTATGGCTATTACTTTCGGTCTGTTTGTTAAATGTGTCTGTGCGGTATGTTCAGTAATGTATACTGTGACATATTTGTTTTATAATCACACGAACAATGTAAGGAAGTCTAGTGTTGAAAAATATTTCTCTGCAATGTAGTTCCAGCTAATTTTCCTGATCGGTACAGTTAGTGCAAAGTCAGAGTAAGTTACATTTCCGGTGTGGACGTGAAAAGATGTCCTGTCGTATTATCCTTGGTTCGTTAGTGCCAATCAGAGCTCTTGCAGGTTTACTGCGACACTCGGCGCTACATGTGTTGCAGGTTTTATCCGGCCGCAAACAGCCACGTCATGATATGAGTGAAATAATCTTGAAATGGACGCTAAGTCCCTTTAAATTAATAAAGCTGTTATATGAGAAGAAATATTTGTGAAAGCGGCTCTAATTTCTAAATCCGACTCAATTAATAAAGTCGTGATATGAGAAGAAATAATCTTAAAAGGCACTTTAAGCCCATGTACAATAAATAAATAAGAAATAAATAAATAGATAAATAAATAATGAAATGAAAATAAATGAATAAATACATACATAAATATACTAGTATATTAAAATAGCTAAACAAAAAATAAGTTTACTTATTTTACTTAGACACTGACACATGTTCTGGCTTCACCCACACAGCAAATGCAGCAGAACTCACTGGAGTTGGCGGAGGCTATCCGAGAGCTGGAGGCGAGCACCGCAGCACTGGAGTGTACGTACGACTCGGGAAGTCACACCAGTCACACCTCGCACACATCTCACACCTCGCTGCCGTGCTCCAGCGGCTACGGCACCATGAACAGCACCCCGTCGGGCTCGGAGGGCACCATCGCCTCGGGAGGTGGGTGCATTTCCCCCCGACGCATGTCTCTGTCGTCGGGGTGGGATGGGGTATCGATCGATACTTGCCTTTTTCTCAAACTGTGGTTGATGTTGTATTCTTGCATCCTGGTACGTCGTTATTATACATTGCAGCTGTAGTAGTATAGCCATTCCAGGGAGATAATTGCGGAAATATATATACAACATTTTATCAGATACGAA
>JAULBO010121317.1:0-10384 GCA_032355325.1 Clypeosectus delectus | reverse complement strand
CTCGGAAAACAATATATTAGTTAGCATATTATATATTGGACGTTTTAGCCAATTTAATTGGACGTTTTCGCCAAATTGGGACGTTTTAGCCAATTTCATTTTGGACGTTTTCGCCAAATTTGGACGTTTTCGTCAACTCAGTTTTGGACGTTTTGGCGCTTGGACGTTTTCGCCAGTACCCGTATGAATAGGGTGAAGTTACGGTGTGAATATGTTAATAATTTTTGGTGATATTGCCATGCCAAAATTTCAAGTTGACCTGGCCAAACCCAAACCAGCAACGTTCCAAATTTCTGTATCGATTCAGCAATAAGATATTTCCTTAAAATCAGTCTTTCCTCATGCAATTTCTTCGAATCCATTGTCCTGAGACTTCCTGTATACACAGGATATGCTCGTGCAGCATTTATAAGTCCCTATAGACCGTCTGAAGGGAGGTTTCTGGAAGGTATGGTACTCGGCTTGATAGTGTTAGTGTTCTATGCTGGGGCCTGCATTGCAGGATATCCCGTACATGTCTGTAGCTCCTCCCCCTGATGGTAGGTATCGGTGAGTTCCGCCCCCAGTTAAATTAAGATGACCAGACATTACGTGGCAATTGTTCACGTACTATTTATTGAGGAGACATGACGCTATTTGTTTTTGCTATGGCATGTAACTTCATCTATTGACAGATCCCTACGTGAAAATAGCTGTGTATCAGGCATCCAAACGTCTGAAGAAAAAGAAAACCACAATTAAGAAAAACACTCTGAACCCATACTTCAATGAGTCTTTCAGTTTTGAAGTACCATTTGAACAAATCCAGGTATTTCCTTCACGGAACTAGAGTTTGCTGAGTTTTTGCCTTGGTCACTTGGTGCAGAGGTATCAATGGTGCATATATTCAGCCATTGGAGGGGTAAATGGTAACGATTCGTTCAGCGGCTGTGAGATTTCATAAAAGATGTTAAATTTTGTGTTTTATTTCGGAACTTCATCACAGCCGCTGAGCTAAAGCTACTGATTGCCTCTCAGCATTTTCTCTTTGTCTTTGACATTTTGCTTATGCTTTGCAGAGAAATAACACAACATTTTTTTCTCTCTCTCTTCCTTACCAACTCCGATCATCTAGATCCTTATGTTAAGATCTCACTGATGTCAAACGGCAAACGCATTAAGAAGAAAAAGACAACAATCAAGAAGTGCACACTCAACCCTTACTATAATGAATCGTTTACATTTGAAGTGCCATTTGAACAGATCCAGGTACTCTGGGGCAGCCAAACCCCACGTGTTCGATGTTGCACAACCGTAGCTATAGAGTGTCCCAACATACTTGTGTGTGCATCGCAGGATCTCTCCCTGCAAGCTAACACTCCCAGAGTCAGGGGCGGGGAGTACCCCCGAGACGGTCACTAAGTACTTTCAAGCGTAGGACTGAATATTTTAATAAAATCGGTCCATTGTTATATGATTATATTGTTATGGAAATGTGTCAGAGTGATTTTGTTTTAGAACCGTTGCTTTTTCTCTCGTGCGGAACTATGGAAATTACTTCTTTTTTTTTGTCGGTGCCTACTGTCTATCTATACATCCATCAACACATCCATCAACACATCCATCAACACATCCATCAACACATCCATCATTAACTCTGCCGATATCAGTCACGCTGGAAGGCGACTGTAAAAACCTCCCAATTAAAATACGAAAATTCAATATCTCCATCCATCCAGACATTCGTACATTCAGTACTTACACTCACCCGTCAATATGGATGATAGATGCCACGATTTATAACATTTAGGAAATCAAGGCCAAATCTCTATACCGTAATGATATCTCCTATTAACTTCATTTCACTATCCATTCTCACATTCATTTTTATCTTGGCTAATTTGGTACAAAACTCAATCACTTTGATCCATACTCGTCCACAGTCAAATATTTTATGAATCTCACAATTCCAAGGAATTTCCTAAATTAAAAACAGAAAATGAAGGAGAAAGTAATTTTTATTCGGATATTATTTTAAAAATTATTATCATTATTTTCCTTATTATTATCGTTTTTTTTTTTTTTACATTGTTGGGTGGGTGTGTGGACGATGTGCTTGCTTGCAGGGATACCCATGACCATGTCTGGCCTATATATATATACATATCTATATATGAATGTGTGGCTTCACACCACAAACTAATAGCGCTGCTGTCTACTCTAGAGCTAGTCGTTGTCTGTCTAACCAACAGATCAATAGCAGCCCAATAGTGATACCATCCTGTCCTGTACCAAGACTCACAACCAACCAACCAACCTACAGACAAATCAGTATTAAAAAGCCTCCAAATTTCATCATCAATTATTGCTCGCTAAGCATTTTGACGTCCCACTATGATTTCCGTTGCGGAAAGAACTCCGCAGCAAGCTAATACTATTGTTTAATTGCTCAACACATTACAATTGCAGCCTTTCATCATATAGACGAGCTCCTCACAAATTGTTTGATGCTTTTTTTTAGGTTGTAGAGGCTTTGATAATTTTTAGACCACAGCCCTTTATCACTTTCACTAGTGGGCAACTATACGAGATGTAGTCACGCGTACGTTTTAACACGTGACCAGCTTTCACTTTAGACCCCCTGTCTGTCACTAACTGCCACACTCTCACCACGTAACTTATAAGACCGTGAGTAAAAGTAAAATCACGTGCACACAGACGACACACTAACATCACACATCCACATAGTTGCAGCTTTGTATGTCATCATGTGTACATAGAATAAGAGCATATCTAGAACACCTGTCAGTAATATTAGAATGATAATATTGCGTCTTGTTTCATAGTTTATTGCCTCACCATGTAGTTTAAGAACAGTGATATATTTTAATGATATGTATATATATACGGTAGCCTACAGGTTAAACAGCAAATAAATCAAAATAGGATGTTGACCATCTCCGGGGTGCAGTGGTTAGTGTCAGCCCGGAACGCGGAAAGTTGTATGTTCAAATCCCCGGCCGCGTTGTACCAAAATACGTTAAAATATGGTACTTGTTGTTCCCCTGCTTGACGCTCAGCATTAAAGAGGTAAAGCAGGGACTGGTCAGCTCAGGATCAGTATAATGTGTCTGAGTGGAGTAACCATGTTCAAACAGGCATGATATTCCAGTGAACAAGCACTATTAAGACTGGTGAAATACCCAGACTAGCACAAGCAGTCGTATGAACATACCCACATGCATACACGACATATAGCCGTGATATGAGCACGTTCTTGAGAGCGGCTTTAAACCCCAATTAACATCATAACAACATTGCATGTCATAAAAGTTGGCATTCTTGTTGTCCCATTAGCTTTTGGCTGACCTGGCAATGCACTGGCATAACCCCATATGATAGCAGATGCATTGTGACATAGACGTGACAACACACACTTGACATCACATGCATCTTTTGCGGTGGCCATGGTAGATAAAAGTTCACCTATTATAAGCACATTACTTAAATTACGAAATTACATCTGGGGCAATAAATTGGATATTAAATATGTTCTATTTATATATCAACTTTATGTCTGTCATAAAATAAGTTATGTTTGCACTATCTGAAGATTGTACAAATATGAATCATTTTACTTGCGACATAAAGTTTATGCTGTATTAAATTGAACATCGAGTAATATCTTGTAAGTATACTATTAACGTGTAGAGCAATGGATTTATTGTAGCTGAATCCATATTGCGATACAGCTGTTTTCTGAAATGCAAACGGCTCTATAAATGGGTGACAGGTGTTGTAGCAGAGTTAGAGCAGTCTTGACATCATAAGATTTGTATTTTTTGTTATTATTTTTTTAAACTATCGCATACATGTATAGATATTTCGAGAATAGTTGCATGATTTGATGGTTCTAGCGGATTTAACCCAGGAGATTAACAAACAGTGATATACACTTTCATATAACCATTCCAAAAACTTTCACAATTAATAATTAAAATAAAACCACAAAATATATATATTAAAAAATCATTTGCAGTTCAACCATAATAACATGTCGTATTTCCTAACAATTACCATGTCACGTTTTGTTGTTAACCTCCCTCGGGTTTCACCGTAGCCTAGCAACCCTCTGAGCTTCCTGTTCCCTTCGCCATTGTACAGTGACGCCCTCCAGTGGTGGTAGATATATAGTGTGATGTTCATTCCGAGCCGATCTCTCCTCTCGTGCAGCCACGAGTCTCTCCGTTCTCAAACTACCGTACACGTATCTGGTAAAGTACTGCACTGTAGCTCTACTGTCCATCTGTCACTTGTCTCTGGTAAGTATCCATGTCAGAGAGGGGAGATCGGAGGAACGTGGCGGTGGTTGTCTCATTGGAATCAAGACATTGTGTGGTGCAACACTTCCACTCGCAAAATTATTTGCATTGTTTTTGTATTGAAAATCTTTATGTAAATTGAGTATGCCAATAGTTTCTGTTACTTATACATCATTACAAAAATATTTGTATATATATATTTTTTTATTTTTGGAAATTTGGATTAGAAGATTTCTTTTCGAGATTTTGGCACATTTTAAATTAAACATTGCATGAATGTTCAGGAAACAATGCAGAATTACTAACTGTTCAGAGATATACTAATAGTCATGCACTGTATTCCACACAATGTCTTTGTCTTACAAGACAGTGCCGTAATTGAGTTCAATATTATTATTATGTATTAAACTGGCCTCCTGACCAGCAGGGTCAGAGATTATGCAGAGTCATAATTGTCATTGTCGGTCGCCAGTTAATAATTGAATACAAAATTGTTTAGCATCCAAGGCATACGTCTGTGGTTGCATTTAAAGGCATACTATCATGGCTTTGTTTACATATTTCAAACGTATTTCTACCTGAAAGTATGTACATTTGATGTGTCTACAAAAGTAAATTGGCCAAACCAGCTACTAGTTTACAATATTTTCTTATTTTATATGAATAAAAGCTATGTAGCTCTAATTATCTTGTCTGTGGAACGTCGTGAAACGTTATTGTGACCGTATTCAATTATTAGAGTTTTCCCCTTAGAATATTAGACTATAGAACATTGTATATTACAACTGATTATTCAGGCTTTATTGGAAATTACTAATTACTTATCCTACAGCCGTGAAAAAATATTTGGGGGTAATGAAAGTGATTATATGTACGATAACTTAATCTGTGATAGTATGCCTTTTACAAAGACAAGAACATTGGCATCAATTACTCTGGGACCAGGTATAACATGACGATGCCAGTGTTGGTTACTAGTATTGCTTAGGCAGGAGTCTTCATTAGGGCATGGTTGAATGGATGTCTTTGTGGTGACTTGAATTGGATAGGATTTACGACTTGTTGACACATTACATTACTATATATTTTTCCATTAATATTTTATGAAAATATTTGCCCAAGAACCTTCAGCTAATAATGTACACTCAAATTGTTTCAATTTGCAAGGATATAGTTCTTGAAGGTTTTAATAGTCTCAAAGTTTGTTTCCTTTATTGAGTTACATTCTCCATAAGTTCTTATGATTTTAAACAGAAGTCTTTGTTACAGAAGTTATAAAAGTTAGCAATATAAAACTGGGTTGTACATGTATGCGTTGCTTTCCACTGAGCACTCAGTATTGTTATCTATCAATGGTTGTTTAGTATATTAAATATTGAAAACATAAAATTGGACAACAAAATTGTGGTTAAAAAAAGAACCAGCGTGCAATTTTAGCCATAGATTGGAATGAGGCTATCTAACAGTAGTGACTCTGTCATCCCTCAAAATTTCAAAATGGTTTACGATTTACTATTTACAACAACAAAAATGTGTCTTTATTTATTTTTTATCAGAACATGCTTATACGGTTCATGTTGTATGCATGGAAGATCAGAACGCGTTGAAGCTAGACAAGTGTAAAGGAAAGTGTATTACAGTTATCAACCCAATTTCTACTGCATGAAAGGAATATTCTTTTGCCACCCAATCTGTAGTCTCTTGCAAGTAGGAAGAGTAGACTTGTGCCAGTCTATTGATGAGAGTGTGGGTGGGGTGGGGTGGAGTGGAGGGTGTACCAAGCTTAATATCGGACGTCAAGCTGTGGGAAGAGTAGACTTGTGCCAGTCTATTGATGAGAGTATTGGTGGGGTGGGGTGGAGTGGAGGGTGTACCAAGCTTAATATCCGACGTCAAGCTGTGGGAAGGGTAGACTTGTGCCAGTCTATTGATGAGAGTATGGGTGGGGTGGGGTGGAGTGGAGGGTGTACCAAGCTTAATATCCGACGTCAACCTGCAAACTGTATGACTGTAGTTGATTGTTTTCCGGAAAGACATGGTAAGAGCTTAAACACAGTTGCACTCTGGTCTTTTCTTTAACCTCAGTTGAATCTAATTGTTCACAAAGTGATTCAAATACTATATATAATGGGTAATATTTCAATATATGCAAGTTAAAATATTCTTGGAAGTCTTCAGTTTATGGGCAGATTATGGTTGCATTTCTCCCAGTGAAAGGTGATTAGATATATATACAAGCAAGTACGTCATTCAAGAATGCATCTGAATCAGTAAAGTTGATTCAGAAGATATAATTTTTGTGTCAAAATTTCTCTCATTTTTTTTCCGAATTGCTAACAAAATTCTTAACCAAAAACATTGACTATCTCTTGTTTTTGTTTTGCTTCCAGAAAGTGACACTGATCATCACAGTGGTTGACTACGACAGGATCGGTACCTCCGAGCCCATTGGCCGCATCGTCCTGGGCTGCAACTCGACCGGCACGGAATTACGGCATTGGAGCGACATGCTGGCCAACCCTCGCCGACCCATCGCCCAGTGGCACACACTACAGGAAGTCCCTGAGAAGAACTAAACAACGTGATGGACTTGGCCAGGCGATTGTCATGGATGTCAGTACGGGCTCACAGGAAGTGAGCTGGCTTATGTCCCCTGGCCGGGAAAACAACCTCCTCCAGTTATACTTCATCATTATCAGTTTAACTTCTTGTATATCGTAAAGTCGTGTGAGCGGTCTCTTGTTCCTGTTGCATGTTGGTATACATCTGTGGGTTAGATACAGGCCGTGAAAACTTCTAAACATGACACATAACAAACTGAAACCATCGCTGAACGAATAATAGCTAGAAAACATGGGGTGTTGTGAATTATATAGAGTCATGGGTGGCAGGCTTAGATACATTTCTGATTATAATTAGAATCTGAATGAATCTGCATTGTACATAATGAAATAGTGCAGCCAAAATTGCAGACTGGTTGTGTGGAGATGCCCAGCAGGGTGTTTAGGTGCCGGAGATAGATTTCAGGTCACAAATACTGATTCTAGAATTGAATGAAACGTGGACAACAGGCTATACGAATATCCACATTAGACACAATTTTGCCGATTTGGCCTGACATTTTCTATCTATATCAAAAAATAATAATAATTGCATTACAGAATAGAACACTTGTTATCACTTTAACAAATAATTCCCTATTTTATCACAAGTCCATTAATCAAAAAGAAAGCAGTATAATATGGAATTAATTTTTAAAATACAGTAACTTTATTCAGAGGTTCCATCACCAGTTTTAGGGTATATTTTCAGATATATTATATGAAAATATAACGAAATAAAGAAAAAACGTAACGTTTGATGAAGTTATTCTAGAAATCTTTATTGTCAGTGGCCAACTTAGAAAATACTCTTTTTGGTTAATGGACCTTCCACCACTGTATATATAAGAAATCCTGGTGTTTGTAATATTAGACTGTTATCGTAGTAATATGTATCCCATTTGCTTTTGTTCTACACTCAAGTTGTTATATTTTTGTGCCAAACTTTAAATCCACATGTTGATAATCAAATTGATTCTTGAACAATGCATAATTTATCTATTTAGGTCTTATTGAATTACATTAAAATTGAAATAAATTTAAAGTTTGGCACGTAGCCATGTGATGTAACAGTAGAGTTACAATACAGACATATATATGTGCACTCTTACTATTTCTCTGTGATAAGTGTATAGTCCTGTTTACTAATGTTAATGTATATTACGATAGGCATTTTATTGTTCTGTTTTCAGAGGGAAAGTGAAATGTTCTTACACTAAATACATGAATATCCCAGGCAACATGAGTAACGCAACATGAGTAACCTGGTAACATTGAGATACCTGGTAACATTTGAGGTACAGGGAAACCGAACTTCGATGTCAAAACGCATGATATTTATCGGATTTTGGATTCTCTGTACGAAGAACAGGCACATAAGATGAAAGAAATACTGTATGTAGTTTATATTTTATTTCTCAGGAAATGTCTTAGAATTTGTGATTTCATTGTGGTGTTTTTCTTGTTATTTTTCGCATTATGAGTATTGATCGTGTTACCTGTATGTGTGCACCTTCTGTATCTTATTTCCATTATTGTGCCGTGCAATCTTCATCTGTCTTATACTCAGAATATTTTATTATATACAAAAGTTTCCTGGTGTCATCTCAAAGCATAAACGTTAGGACTTGCATCATTTCCTTCTATTTCACATCCAGCTTATTTAATCATGCACCACTCCTTCAGTCACTTAACCAAGACGGGTTTTGGTTTTCGTAGCAAATATTTCCAAAGTAAACATCCACCTACATATTGAGATGGAGAAAAATTATGATTTTCTGGTTTATTAGAATCACACAATTATTTTGATTTATGAAATCCATTCTGGAACTAATTATATTTTTTCGGGGGGAGAAAATCAATGTAGTCCGGGACAGTATAAACAGTCTATGTAATCTGTACTCAATAATATCTGTAATATCTGTCTCTGTATTGTGCAGCTATATATATATTCTACCATAGCCACAGATAACATGCATGTTCTACAATAGCCTGACTAACACAAAGCATTCCTAACTGTCGGCAGATGATCTACAGTACCACTCCATACTCATGAGACTGGTCAGATACAAAACGTTTCACAGTAAATTCATGGGAATAAATATTGTACATGGGAATTTCTAGGATGAAAATGTATTCTGTATTAGGCAGCTATTTATTATTTTCTATATTTTTTATTCGGAAAGATTAATGAAGGCAGGATAACATTTAGAAATGTCAAATCGACCTCCTTTCCTCTTCCTCTGTGTAATACTGTTCGTCATCTGCTGACACAACTCTTATAGGATGTGAGATTTTGCGGTAGTGCTCACTGTAAATACAGGCGTTCTTTGGCACACAGTCTTCTCCACCATTTTGTTGAGATCCCAGGTCTAACAGACACTCCAGTCACAATCCGACAAGGGCAACAGCTATCGGTGCAACCACAAGCTTGTTTTGTGCCAGTTTCCCCCCGACATTAGACAGCGCCAATAAGGTCACATTCGGCCCCTAATATACACGTTCCTCGGCCCCTAATATACACGTTCCTCTCGGAATTCAGTTGTAGATTTGTTTGGCAAGTTATGTACAGCAGTTGTTGTTGAATTTTTTTTTTGTCCAATAAAGCCAGGTACCCCAATACAGTGTTGGTCTTTTTAATATTCTTCTCTGGCTGACATTTTGTGATTTAGATCGGTTGTTTGCGGAGAATGGACCATGTTACAACTGCAATTAACCGTTGAAAGACAATGGTACTCTTTTTCTTTTTCTTCATGAAATAAAATAAAATTTCAGGTGGGAGTTAGAGCTGATTTCAAGATTATTGCACTCATATGACAGCTTGTTGGTTTTGGGCAGGAATAAACTTGCAACATCCGTAGAGATGAATTGCAGTAAACCTACTAGAACCGACTAAACTTGCAAGGATGAAAAAACTGCACAATAGTAGCTAGAGAACACATCGTATCATGATCCTGTCCGAATGATTACTTTCACGGTCATCTTAGCAAGTGTTATTGACCATGGAGTAAACAGAATACTACCAAGGGCAATGTTGCTTTACATACACTGTGTGCATACTGTCTTGCGATATTGTGGTATAATATATTGGCCACTTTATCGTGGTAGACTATCCAAGCCGACGGGAATCTCTGACCCACCTGCGACACGATATGCCCAAGGTCCGAGAATACGTCAGTGCTCGATACCCTGTGATGTAATCATTATCGCATTACGTTCCTGCTTCACGACGAATAAAAAAAACGATACCAAAAAAACCCCACAAGCAACACAAATAATAAGACATTAATTGATCGCACATTCATGTACACAAGTATGAAGTAGAAGTATCTGCATGTATAAACGCTGAACCAGTTTATAACCCACACCATTAACAGCGATCATGAGCAATTAAGCAGACAGAAAGCCATACAAATGATTTACAGCATAAACAAGTGCACATAGGTTGCAATAATATTAACATGTAAGTGTGTATGTTTATTA